>OZ038485.1:3580371-3595371 GCA_964036315.1 Acanthosepion esculentum | reverse complement strand
TGGAATGAATCAAGGATGGGGATTCAATTTTTAGTGTTATATTTAGGGCTACAAAATTTTCCATCCTAGTAAAAATCGACGGCGGCAATTCTGGAGGCGCTTTATATTTGAAGAATACTGAGAGAGCAACTACAGTCATTTAAGATATGAACCTTTCCTAATCAGCTTTGCTATATCGAACATTCGTTATATGAAATGGCACATCAACGGATCGCTTTGGATTGATATCATCTTTGAAACTGGTTTCGTTAAACAAGACTTACAAAGTACTTTTATTAAGTTTCTTATTGTAGTTTCCTTGCATGCTTACAAGTCTTTTTGAACTTAATAAATGTAAAAGTACAACAATAATTGAGATATTCTGAATTCACAAATACAACCAAGACATTTTAGCCGTATTCATAATTGATATGATTAAACTTTGGTCACTTGTTTATTTTACATATGATATATATATATATATATATCATATGTAAAATATACATGAGACTGAATGGCTGAATTCAAAACAAGCGTCTTTTCGTTTAGTTCTTAGAAATGGATGAAATCCCGAGATTTAGAAAAACCTGGTTTATATGTATCTCATCAAATCCGCTGAGTAATTTCAGTTAAAAGTTTCAATCTAAACACATGATTTTGATAATTGAGGTCGTATATTTTCAAGCTGACAGAAATGATGATAGTTCTGGAGAAGGCGGAACATCTGTTAAACTAAATTCAAATATTCGTTCGTTGGTATTAAATTATGACTTCAAAGAGTAGTTGGCTCCCTCTTTCTTCTTCTTCTTCTTCTTCTTCTTCTTCTTCTTCTTCTGCTTCTATGTGCCATATTTCTTTAGGATTTTCGCGGTCATGGCTCTCCGCAATTTCTTGTCCTTTGCAAGCCCTAATATTATTTGTCTTTTTGTTATCTTTCCTAAACATTGTTCTAAAGTCTATTTACTCAAACTCGCTACGAGGGTTGCACATTGTTTTTTTTTTCCCCTGTTGCCTTCAAACTTGTGTGTATCAATTTTTCAAAACACTCTTTCATCGTTATGTGTCCTATTGAATATTTTAAATTTAATATGTTTCTTACCTACTTAATATAAATTCATAAGTTAACCATTTTTTTTCTGGACAGGCCTTTTGATAACATGAATGAAAGACTTTTGTTTATTGATGATATGACGAAAAGTTGAAAGTGTTACGAAATCTCTAGCCGGAAGAGCTTCCATTACTACTGAACCGAGGCGAGATAAGGACTGTTTACGAAAAGTAGCGTGAACTGCTATTTTGAATGAAATAACAATGTAAAGACGACATGTAAGAAAAGTGGCTTAGATTGCGTCAGGAGAGAAAGGCTTTTTCAAAAGACGAATCATAGAGAGTCACAGAATGAAGATAAATTACTTTTTATACAAAGATGACAAAACAAAGAAAATTGTTATCTATAAAACTGACTATCCCGCGAATAGACACACAGAGAGATAAATCGGGGCCCCGGGAACGGACAGGGATAGACTGTGTACCTCCTGACTGACCTAGGCCTCATCTCTACTTCATTCGCTTATAGCAGTAGCATATATCCCAGCAATAAAATATGATTTACTTCTAGCAATTGATTTTTTTTCTCACTCATAGGTAACGATCTGGTCAAAGGGTAATATCTAAAACACAATCGTTTGACTGGAAGAAATTGCACCCTGTCAACGAACCTGGTATCTGGTCTGAGCTTCAATGCAATACAATGGATATTAAAAAAAAGTCATTTCAAATCATAATAGTTTTATGCATTATTTGTAATGTTGAAATAATATAGTTATGTTTGAAACATTATTTGCTATTATCGAGTTTGCTTAATGAAAGTATTAAGAGGTTCTTTGTAGTTCAATTCTTGAGACATTTTGTACAGGGTTTTTAAAGAAAATCTTAACTGGCAAAGTACATTTTAAGTCTGATATATTCTCTTTTTAGAAATTGATTTAGGAAAGACATGGCTCACAACTTGATGTCATATCTAGGTATATTATAAACATATAATAGTTTATATCTATCTATCTATCTCTCTCTATATATATATATGTATAAACTACAATAGAATAGTCATCTTATAGTTCAGATATAAAGCCATTTTGTACAAACAAACAGCGATTTTGAAAACTAAAATTGGCAAACGAAAGTTTAGACTCATTTTGCTTAAACTTGCTTTGTACAAATTCCATTTTGAATATAAGGAACTCACTTCTGCTTTATTGTTCTATTTCGAAACTAGGGTGTTTGGAAAACCAGACTGATTATATTCACTTTGTCATAATATCTTTAGTTAAAACCTGACTTCCGTGTACTTTGTCACATTATCAGATATTATAAAAGTGTCTCGTCACTGCCGTGCCATAAGAACTGACAGATCCGTAGATGCGTATCTGCTTGGCCAAACTTCTGTCTTAATTATTCTACTCATTCAGACAACATCTGTTACCATCATTGTCAATCTTGACATAAGTCACTAAAAATAAATGTGGTTTTTTGGTGCTAAATGTCCTTGTGTCATGCTAATCCATACAGAAGTCGGGAGAAGTGTTAAAGACAGAATTTTTAATGGCATTCTTCAAAATGCGAACATGTGCATACCAAAAAACATCATTATTCGAAGTCCTGGCATTAATTTAACCTGGAAATTAAACATCAATCCCATCTTTGCAGTGCTTATATCGCATATTCTACGAGTTATTCTGAATTTAACTCAATTGGCTGGCAATACTTTCGGAAAAAATATCCAATAACTGAACCAGTGACTCCATCGTGCCGACAACCTTTAGACATCGTGAAGAAAATTTAGATGAAAAGAAATGCAATCAAGGTTTAATATTTAAATTGACGAGCGTAAAATATTCAAAATAAAGGATTACATTGCAGTAATTCTGAAAGAGATCAGTACTAGGCTTTTCAATCATGATCTTTGAAAAGAAAAAGAACAAATAGCAAAGTTTTATTAAGAAATTAGTTGTGGATAATAAAAGAATCAAATGTCCGATGCAAACAATGAACAAAATGAATTTCCATTCACTTGATACTCGGCTTCTTACAAATTGCCTTTTTCTCATTTTCTCTTTTGCAGTCAATTTTCCGATTGTCTGTCACAAAACATTGATTATTTTTGTTAGTGTGCATAATAATGCACACACAATAATGCACACACCATAAATGCACACAATAATGCACACACAATAAATGCACACAATAAATGCACTCAATAATGCACACACAATAAATTTGAAAGTAATCAAAATAGTCTAAAGTATTATTTAATAAAGTATTATTTAATATTTCGGTTCGAGACATACTTAAAAGTAAATCAACGAGGCGTGTTTGAAAAATGTTCACTAATTCCTCTGGGAAAGTTATAAATCAATTTCTCTCTGTTCAATCTCGAGTTATATACTGGAAATTAAGGATAATGACAGAAAAGTGAGGGGTGGTGAGGACTCGTTTATGAGACTTTTTTTATAATTATTTCATCTACTCAGGTAACAGAAGCAAAACACTGTTACTTTTATTGAACACCTTGACAAGGGCCAATAATAATAATAATAATAATAATAATAATAATAATAATAATAATAATAATAATAATAATAACAACAACAACAACAACAGGACAAATATTTGCTAACTAATAATGAAAAATTGTGTTAATCCGAAATGCAGATTCTGTGACAAATATAAAATAGAAATGGCCATCTTGTATCTGGTTTCACAGTGTTAGCACCCACTGAATATAAAATTCAGCATGATAGAGTGGGCAAATATCTCCACTGGAAAATATGCAACTTTTGCGGGAAGAAAACTGCAAGAAACTTCTATGTACATCACCCAGACCCGCTTACAGAGATAGGACCTGTAAGAATTGTATGGGGCTTTACAATACATACAGACAGAACACTCAAAACTAAACGCCCAGATAGCGTGATAAAAAAACACGAAAAGAGAATGTGTTTTTTATTGATATAACAGTCGCTGCAGATTGTAATGTATCTTTGAAGATCTTCAAAAAACTATCAAAATACAAGGATTTTAAAGTGGAAATCTAAAAAATGGGGCACATGAGGATATCAGTAATTCCAGTTGTAGTTGGAGCCCTCAGTTTGATTGGAAAAGTTTATGATAGGCTCATTGAAGGGATTCTTAGTAGCCCATGCCTTAAAGAAACAGAAAAATTGTACACGCAACTAAAGCTCACACATTACGAAGATGTTTATCTATGTAAAATATGGCATTTCCAGTTATAGTTGTAGACTTTGGTTTGATTGGAAAAAGATTCCAATAGAAGGAATCCCTGCTAGCCTTATCCTTAATGAAATACAAAGGTTTGTATCACAAGTACAGCTCACTCCTTATGAACGGCTTTATCTATGTTAAATGTGTGTTCATTCTTTTTTTTAATAACATTCAGTGGAAAATGTCACGATGCCATTTCTAACGTAGGTGTCTTGTTGGGACCTGGAAAGAAACGCTTGTACACCAGAAATTAAAAAAATAAAATAATTATAATTATAATAACAATGTCCATTTCTGATGTCCATTTTCTACTCAATCTTTTATTAAACAATTAAGTCAATAAATTTAACTTTATCAAACATTCTTCTTCTTTTAAAAGCTGCTCCCGCTGTTTTTGTTCCAAGAAAAAAATTCATACAACAGATAATGTTTGGTCTGTGATGTTAATTTTACTCGTTTCTAGGGTAGGTATACATTTCTGAAAGTTATCTGGGAGTAACTGTTGTTATTTCATCTGACGAGTGCTCTGAAACATATCCCCCCCACATCAATCCATAGCAAGGGAAGAACGTTTTCCAATGTTGTGTTTGGTCAGGATATCAGTGATCATATCTATCTACTGATTATTTTTGTTTTATTTTCTGTGCATTCTTATGATACTTTTGCGAAAGACAATGGAGTTGTCTCCCACTGCTTTCGCCATGTAGTCAGCCTTTTCTTTGAGTGTTGTTACCGAAAGCAACAGTCCGTCCTACTATTTAACCGATAACTGGTAGGAGAGTCAAATTTAAACTCGGCGGATGCTTCCTCTTTTCGCGCCAATAACTTAGGCCCTCGCACATCCCATTGCGTCTTAAAGGTAGATTACTTAAGCAAAGAGTGATGTACTTTTAATCTGTCAGAGGATAACGTGCCTCTATATTTAGCAGACTGAAATGATTTGGTTAGACGAATGCGAAGATTGGAGAAAGGAACGAACCATCCTTGAATTTTCTGTTAGTCTGAAAGCAGTTTCAAAGATTTCAAGAAGTCTGCGAAAAAATAATTTTTTATAAAATCTAGAATTCGACGTAATTTCCAGAAAAACGGATCTTGTTTTTCTTTTATTTTTCGTTTACATTAATGGTGAGTCGAAAGAAAATAAACCAGATTTTTTTCTGATGTGTTTTTACTACGATTTGTCGAAGAAGCTTTTATTGGAGATTGAATCCACATCCAACATTGCATGCTATTGCCAGAGTCGCATCATTAGAACCTATTCGTGCTGGCTACAGTTTGGTTGCAGAATTTGTCAGAAGGAACTGAAAGTTGACATCCAAGTGCCTCAAACGTGTCCATTCCGGGTTTAAATTAAGAGTTGACTGACTGCCGGCCAAAATTATAGAACCCTGTTGTCAGTTTCTATTTTACTTTGAGTTGAGAGTGATAAAAAGAAATATATTTATATCATTCTCAAAGACAAGAGAAGACAATCTGATGTGGAAAAAAACTCAGTAGGAATTTGAATTCCAATGAGACTAATTGGTAGGCCATTCGAATTGCATTCAAAATAATGGCTCAAAATTGTTCTTGTTTACTTATTTAGTCAGAAATCATCTGAAGATCGCCAGGAAAATTCAGCAAAATTACCGAAATTTGCAAGCTTAATTTTTGCTACCAGTAGTACCGGTAATATTTTGACTGATGGTCTCAACGAATTACGTTTAATCCTCTTTTATATATTTAAGTTTTCGTCTTTCTCTTTTAAATTTACTAGACCAAGTAATTCCAGGCTGAGACAATGGCAAATAAGAGAAAAGGAAGTTATGATGAAGGATTTACATCAATCATCCGAGTTGTGAGAAAACCATTTTGAAAATTAGTTTTTGAAATTCCGTCTTTCAGTTGCAATTGAAAAGAGCTGAGTGCCTATTGTAGAAATTTGCACAGGCATCGATATGAACTATAGTAATCTTAAAACGCCACAGGCCTAACAGGAGAAACGGAAATAAAAAAATGAGAGAAAAATACGTGATAACTGATATTTTATTTAGTTAAATAGCAGAGATGATAGAAGGAAATAAAAATGATTTTATCTATGTCAATCTTGTAGATGATGAATTTTTTGTCTGTTTGAAATTCAGTAGGTATAATTAATTTTAGCTGGACTCGAACACCGACTAGTGCCAGTGAGAAATTATCATTATTAACACTCATCAATTTTTGGGGATTTGACATTTAAATTTGCACCAGAGACTAAACAAATGTTAGAAAATATATCTGTGAATCCAAAATGTAGAATGATTCTCAAAGCAGGCAGGATGTTCGTCATTGGAATGTTGGCGCGACATAATCTTCCTATACCAAGAACATCCACCATACTCATTCATTTTTACGACAAATTTTCTGTCTGTACAGAACTAAAGTAAGAAATATAACGATAAAATAATTTGGTGAAAAGAGTAGTAAATCTATATTTATAAAATAATATGTCTGTCTGTGTGTGTGTTTGTCTGCCTATGTGTGTGTTTGTATGTCTGTGTGTGTGTTTGTCTGTCCATGTATGTGTTTGTCTGTCTGTGTGGTTGTCTGTCTATGTGTGTGTTTGTCTGTCTGTGTGTGTGTTTATCTGTCTGTGTGTGTGTGTTTGTCTGTTTACGTGTTTCTTTGTCTGTCTGTCTGTGTGTTTGTCTGTGTGTGTGTTTGTGTGTGTGTGTGTGTGTGTCTGTGTGTGCGTGTGTGTGTGTTTGTCTGTCTGGGTGTGTATGTTTGTCTGTCTGTGTCTGTGCTTGTCTATCTATGTTTGTGTTTGTCTGCCTATGTGTGTGTTTGTCTGTCTGTCTGTGTGTGTGTTTGTCTGTCTATGTGTGTGTTTGTCTGTCTATGTGTGTGTTTGTCTGTCTGTGTGAGTGTTTGTCTGTCTATGTGTGTGTTTGTCTGTCTGTGTGTTTGTCTGTCTGTGTGTTTGTCTGTGTGTGTGTTTGTCTGTGTGTGTGTTTATCTGTCTGTGTGTTTGTCTGTCTATGTGTGTGTTTGTCTGTCTGTGTGTGTTTGTCTGTGTGTGTGTGTGTGCGCGCGCGCGTGTGTGCGTGTGTGTTTGTGTGTGTGTTTGTCTGCTGTGTGTGTGCTTGTCTGTCTGTATGTATCTGTCTGGTTGTGTATGCTATTTATGCACGTCCATATTTCTCGACCGATCAAATTCTACACACATGTTTCAAATTTAGCAAGGTAGGCCAAGACCAACTTTACAACCTTCAGGCCCCTGGGTTTGGCAGAAAAGTCAATAAAACTGAAGGTGGGTACAACTCTTTGCAAAAACCAAGGCAAATTTTTTACTGGATAGGCTGATGTCCATGCATTTAATTTAAAACATAGTGCATATGTTACAAGCTTTATGTAGAGTGCTTGATAGTTTTCCTGCGATATTAACTTCACACAAAAAATTGCAAAAATCTGTTTTTTCGTACTACTTAAAATAAAAACTTGAATAACTTCCTCATTTTTTATCTGATTTTCTTCAAACATGTCGCAAAAATTTCCATCAGACAAGAACTAAGAGAGTGTGTTTTAGTCCTGCTCGCTTCTCTGCGTATGACGAAAAAAGACGAAAAACTGTTAAAAAAGCCCGTTTTTAGGCCATAACTCCCTGATTTTTCATCCGATCCTTTCCAATGTTGTCATGTAAATTACATATAACACACAAATTGTCTTGCATGAATGTTTGCTTTAGATTATTCCAGTTAAGTGGACGAAATCTGTGATAAACTAGTCCAACATCGGCTTTTGCCATTTAGCCAATAGTTTCTTCATATGATTCCATCCTAAATTGGTATTCGATCAACCTTTGATGCAAAGATTGTTTGAGAATGATTATTGAAGCGTCAAAAGGGAAAATTTCGGGAAGAACCTCTTATTAATACCAGCTTTACAGTAAACGGGCGAAGAACGAGAGGGAGGTTTTTGCGTTTACACTTGCAGCTGAATCAAGATCTGACGATTCATCCCTGTTTTTGTTTGATTATTAGATTTGTGAACAATGCCATACTATTTGAAAGTTATTACTGCCATAGGAAATTTACTGAATATCTAAAACACTGAAACAATTTAACCCCGAGCAACGACCACACAAGAATGTTTTATCGATGGAATTCCTTCATTAAGGACAATCAAACACTTGCGAAGGACATACCGTAAAAAATATGAGTGGGAGTAGTTTAGTATACCAACGGATGATGCCTGCAAGTGGGGACGGTGGGTGCGGGTATACAGAGGGTGCGGTTATACAACTGCAGCCATGTACACACAGGCAACGCCGGGTAACTTGGCTAGTAGTTTTTATAAAGAAAGTTACGTTTTTAATTTATAATCCATATATGAGGCGGGTGTTTATTTTATTGAATGACGGTGTTATTTCTAATGTTTGAACGTCCATTTTCCTCGATGGATTGTATGAATCAAGCTTTTATTAGTTTACTCTTACCAATTCCCTGAAGTGGTCAAATCATTTAATGTCTTGCCAGTGCCTTACTAAGCTTCGTCTCAGAGGACAAAATGGAAACAAAGGTCGAATAGCAATGTTTTTATCACCATACATGTTGGTACCGCACTCAATATGGTTCCAAAGAACAAAGAATACGACTGATGAGTATATTGACGTACAGTTTTACGAGGGAAAAATGCATCTATACATTGAACAACTTCAATTTTGGCACAAAGAGACAGCCAATAGGGAATTATCTCACCGACAACGATTTATGAAGATTGCATCCAGACAATTTCCATATACCTTTTGACTGATACTTAGATGTAACCCAGTGTCACAATGTTACAGAAGACGGTCATTTGCTAGTGAGACAACCTGCTTCAAAGAAAGTAAAGTTCGGATGCTCCTACCTACGGCAATAGATATTGGCTAGTGTTTAAGCAAGAATATAGATTTTGCTGCTAGGGCTCATAAGTTCAATGTTGGAATTGCTATGCAAATAGCTTCTTTTCCCTGCTTTCCTATCAACTACGATCTTCAAAAATGTAAATACAATGTCAATGGCCATTTTCTGTCTGCTTGAATCCGAATAATTTTGTTGTTCTCCATTTCTTTCACACTCAGTAACCTCTTGCATCATAGTGACTTTTATCGCTTTGCTTGGTTTGAAATGATTAATAAGAAAAGGCTACTCTAAATGGCTTTTGGTTACGCCGATTCTTAGACAATTTTATGCTGCAACGCATTCCTTCATTTGTGTTGCTTTAAGGTGAAAGCAATTTGAGACACAGTAATTCCTTCGTTGATTCATACTAGGAAAGAAAGCCTCAATGCACATTGTTAGGGTCTCCGCTCGTCCAATGATTGCTTGCGGTGGTGATTTCCCCTTCCACGGACCAATGATAATAGGTCTTCATCACAACTGAACACAATCATTCTATTTTGGAAATGACCGGCATTATTTTCCTTACCATAACAGTTTGGCATTCATAAAATCAACCAGACCTTTCTCTCCCATTGCTTCATTCAGCGCATCAAATTTAAACAGTCGTGGATGGCTTGTCATCTTATATATGGCTTTGATACTGACATGCGCAATTATTCAGTTATTAGCTGGCACTACTTCAAATTTGGACTCATCGATATAAATACATACACACACACACACACACACACACACACACACACACATATATATATATATATATATATATATATATATATATATATATATATATGAATAAAGGCAAGAGGAAAACTTATCTTAGCCGACGAGTTTTGTCCTCCGATGAACTGTATGAAGGAAAATGTAAGAATTTATTTTGCAACAAGTATGTATAAACAAAAGTACAAATGTCATTAAATTTTAAATATTTTGAAATTGAAGAACGCTCATAAATATTAATCAGGCTAACTGAACATTTTAGGTATCTTATGGGGGATGCTAAGTGACATAATTTAATGTCTAATACTCAAATGTATTTATTCATTTAATAATGTAATTAATATTTATATTATTTAGTTTGGGAAGGTTATGAATTTTTTTTAATTTAATATTTTTATAGTCAAGTATGTTGGCTTGAGAAAGGTGTAATTCTCTCAGGAACGGATACATTTGAGAAAATCCGGGGCACAGATCATATTTTGATAAGACTCGATAGTGGCACTCTCAGAAACTTTCCGTCTAAGTGACTTTCTCTTTTATTAATTATGGTATTCTATAAATCGAAGTTAGGGTTGGATTTATTTCTATGTATGACTAAAGAATTTGATAAATTCTTGTGAATAATTTCCCTTTTGTGTTCATGGATACATTTTTTCAATTTCTTCAAGTTTCTTCAATATATTGTGAGGAGCAGTTGTATCAGTTTATATTTACCTTCTTTAGAGTTCTTATTGTCATGAGTATTTTGGGTTATGATCATATCCATGATAGTTTGGGACGTGGTTGTAATTATTTTGATATTGTTAAAATTGGATAAATTTCCTCTTCAGGTAAATATTCGCGGCTGCATATTCTTAGTACTCTTAAATAGAATGCTATAAACATTCCAGATTTATCCTGCTACTATGGTGAGAATAGAAATTGTTAAGGTCAAGCTTGCTGGTAGATTTACTGTAAACCTCCAGAGGAAGTTCATTATTAGTTCTATATAGCATGATATCTAGAAAGGCGTTGTTAGTCTTAGATTCAAAAGTGTGCGACGTTAATAAGATTATTAACAAGATCGGATTTTTAGATTTATAAAGTCTATCAGACGAAAAGCGTCGGCTAAGATAAGTTTTCCTTTTGTCGTTATTCATATTGTATTTTTACAGAAATATTTTTACTTATATCTGAAATTTCACACACACACACACACAAACACACACACACCAAAACACATACACACTCCTCATCGGTTTGTGAACATGTGTAGAAGTTTATCCTTTGTTTCCTTTTTAGGATTGGGTTTCCGGTCCTTCTAAAGTCTTCTTCCACACTATACTAAAACAATAATCTAAAACACGAAGAAGGAGTTTACGCTATCGCCTGTAATAATTGTCACCAAAAATACATAAGGGAAACATCAAGGAATCTAAATAAAAGATTATATGAACAAAAAAGTGACATTTTACAAAATAATACGTCAAATGCGTTAGTTGCCCACCGTAACAAGACTGACCACAATTTTGACATAAACATATTACTCTGATCAAAGGAGAAAATAATTCCCTACGATGCAGATGTCTAGAGAGTGCCTTAATCGCAAGGACATGTACAGTAAATTTGCGCCATGGCTCTTACAACATTTAACAATGTGGAATACCTACTTTCAAAAGTGAGGGAAATATAAAGAAAAACTCTAAATGAATTCGCCAAAATGAAAAAGAAAATTCTAAAATTCCCAGCACCCATCGTTCGTGCGCAATCTAAACATTCGCCATATAATAGTAAGATGTTTGCAACTCTGTCTGTCGAATGATATTGAAGAACATTGTAAACCCTTTTAATGTAAACAAATATTTGTATTGTAAACGTTATCCGCTTATATGAAAAGGCTTAATTAACTTTCAAATAAGAAACAAAACATTTCAATAAAGTCATTAACTAAGGCGTGGAACGACAGGTACGCACTTATTCGAATGGAAAAAGTGGATCGAGTTAATGAGAGAAAATTTGCAAATTCTCACGTCGTTCATTTAAAATGTTGCTTATTTTCAAAATTCTAAATTTTTAGGGAAAAATATTACAAAGGCAATTACACGTGGATTATTTCTTTTATGCGAGAGGAAACGCCGCAGAGTTACAAGAGAAACGTTAATTGACGTACATTACAATAATTATTCTTTCGAATGAAAGACTGTAATTAACTTTCGATGATTAAACATACTGGTTATTAACAAAATATGCTTATATCTTAAGTACAAATGCTGGATATATGTATACACTAACGTGCCGAATGGCACGGAATATCAATACCTAAATTTCTGTTGAGGTCATTATTATCAGTTCTGCTCTGACATCTGTTACGTCAGTGTGGACACAAGCTTGTCTTCTCATGGCAAAATCTTGAATTATTGAAGGTACAAACGGGTCATGACCATGGGTACCAGACGGATAGGAAATTATATTTATGACATTTGTGGTCATTTCCCATGCTTGTACCGGGAATATCTGTTGGGAGGTATTATCGCCTACCGTAGCCCTCCACAGGTTTTAATGATTACAAAGAAGCGTTTGATTAATTTTGCCTTTGGTAATATATACTGTCTAAAATCACATAGAGCAGTCGCGCGTATCCAGCGTTTTTAGCTACCACAGGCTAGAGATAGAGAGCAGAAGACTCAACAGGGTGACACCGGTTAAATTATGACACCGAGCCTTATTTGGGCTGGTGACATTTCTAATTGATCCCCTTAGGACTAGTGTAGTTCGATAAGCTATAGCTCTCATCGATTTTTCTTCGTTGATAGTAGAGGTCGATTATGGCACAAATCCCCAGAAAGTCATGGACCACAATTGTTATAAAAGCAAGCTGGTGTTGGTTTTCTAATGACATTTTCCCCTAATATGAGTTGGGTCCGCAATCCGCCAAAGAACGGCATTAATCAGGTGAACGTTACATTGCTTTGATTTGTGAAGGGACGTATTCGTGAATTCTATGTAACCCAACAACGATGTGTGATTCCATTCGGAAGACCCACGGCGTCATCGAGATCAGGTCGTCTGGAAATGGCTTGTGGATTATTCTGGAGATTTCTGGCAAATAGTGTGAGCATCACGTTAACCTCTTATAGGATATGATGGAGCGGTCCATTCGGATGCAAGATCCGATAAATACAAATATTTACGGATCTGTAGACAGTTATTGAGACGATATGGCTCAATATCTCTGTAGATGACTTACGATTAGTTGTAGAATTGAAGCTACGCCCGGATACATGATGATAGTCTAAAAGATATTTTATATAGTAAAAGCTCTGCACGCTCATTAAGTAGACCGTCCAGAAGAGTTACAGGAGATTCTGAAGTTGTCTGGAGGCCGTGGTTGAAGACCATGGCAATTTTATGCCAGTGTTATTTTCATTTTTGCCTCATTTAGACGATAATTTATCCATTGCAGCCTGTATATATATATATATATATATATATATATATATATATATATATATGTGTGTGTGTGTGTGTTACTAAATAAAAATTATGTCGGGTTTCTTGGATTACTGCCTCCTGATGATAATCACATGCGACGCGATATTTGAAAGACTCTTCCTCTTTTCTCTTTGACTTTTGGAGCGGTAATACACGTTTCCTTTCATTCAGACAGTCACAAGGCATGTAAGTACTTCAGAGACACAGACCGAAGATTGTATTGTACTGTTCATGACTCCAAACTTCGTTTCTTTATTTATCCTTTTGTAACATGTCTTGCTAATACTTATATTAATTGCTGTTTGTTTGAATTCTATGTTTTTTTGCTTTATCTGGACTCATATACGTCAAATATTGTTTGCTAGATCACAAATTTAGCCGACAATTTATACATCGAACTCTGTAGTTTTGAATCTGTGTAGTTCCCACTGATTTTCTCCTCTTCTGTCATTATCAGATATATTGTCTGTCTGTCTGTTTCTCTCTCTCTCTCTCTCACACACACACACAGAGAAGATAGAGGAGGAGGTAGAAGGCGAGAGTAAAAAAATAAGTTAGACAACAAGTGAACACTTTATGTGTAGAAATCCCATAACGTTTGTATAGAATGTTACAGGATTTATCAAATGTTTTAAAGACTATTTCATTTCCTCTCTAGACTAACCGTTTCCAAATAATGCCTCGCTGTTTAGTGCAAAAGACAAATCAATTTGATGTCATAAAATATCGACATGGTCTGTCTCCTACATTTCCCAGTCTTGTCTAGAAATATATTATCCCTCCTTTGTTTTTCACTTTTTCCTCCGTTTTCCAGTTTGTTTTGAAAATAATAGACTGAATTGTAATTATCTGCTTTGAAACATTGCCAGTTCACTAAGTCTAAATTGCATTTTTATAATTTTTTCTGAAGATTTTGTTCGATTTCTTGCCTTGTTTCTGATGCTTTTAACTTTAGAATAACGAAGCGCTTTCATTTGTTTTCGTAGGAAGACGAAACTTACAGAGATGCCCCACGGTTATGTTACGAGAACGTTATTTCAGAAAGAGAGAAATTGAAACAATGCATCCTTTCAATTATTTCGTACAAATAGGTGACAAATATAAAAGAAACGCATCAGCGAAATTTGAAAATGAAGCCTCCGAACCAATATGCCTAAGTTGCCGGCGCATCTCAATTGTGATGAGGAAAACTTTCGGAAAAAGTAAAATAGAAACTCATATAAGATCATTAATTAGGATAAATCTATGGAAAAATTAGCCTTTGTTTTGTAAATTGGTAATTATGCGAGTAACACATACACACACACACACACAAACATACACACACATACAGATATATATATATATATGTATATATATATATATATATATATATATATATATATATATATATATATATATATATATATATATATATAGTATATTTTCTGTTTATACGTTATGCCACAATTCAAAAGTCTGGTAAGAGAAAAGTAAGCGGGTAATATTCAAAAACTTTTTTTTCTTTTGATGAGTTAGAAGCTATTGTTAAAGAAAGCCATTTTGCAGAAATACGTGCTCTTCCAAAAGAAATCGAACCTGTAACCCATTATGAGGTGGTTGAAAGGTCAGCTAAAACTGTTTCATGCTTAAACGCTGTTTC
>OZ038485.1:3487871-3577871 GCA_964036315.1 Acanthosepion esculentum | reverse complement strand
GTTATTTTTAGCCTAAAAATACTAACAGAATATTCTGTAATTGATATTTGTGAAAGAAGGTTTTCATCATAGCAATAGTTAAAGAATTGACAAATTCCCAAAAAGAACTGATTATTAAGCTCTGGAAAGAAGGTAAAAGTGACGGAAAAAATCTCAGACAACCTGAATATTCCAGTAATTTATGTAAATTTAAAGCCAGTCGAGAATCTGTGACGTTATTTGAAAATTCAAATCCAATCGAGAGCTTCAACAAACATCCTGGATATGAAGACTATATGCGAAGAAGGATGGAACAAAATACCAACTAAAATTTGCAAATCATTGAGAACTACAAGAAGAGGTTTGTTGCTGTAGAAGTGAATAATGGCTATTCTACAAAGTGTTGAATGAAGATTATGTATTTTTTTCTATTCTGCGAATTCTTTTTTCACACATTAAAACGGATAAATGGGATTTAATTCTTTCTGCTTTCTATGCATATTTAAGTATTATGCATCTGTTTACAGTTAATTATATTAAAAGTATGTTTTAGTTGGAAATACAATAAATTATAAACTTTTTGTTTACGAATATTTATTTCCCTCACTATATATATTGAGAGAGAGAGAGAGAGAGAGAGAGGGATATATATATATATATATATATATATAGAAAGAGAGAGATACATTGTCTTTTTTCACTTTGACTAATTTAAAGAATTCCAACATTTTTACTGTAAATTTCAGAAACTTTTCCATTTTCCTTTGCTTTTTAAATTTTTTGATTATTTCACAAATTTTTTCAACTTTGGAACCAAATGCCTTGTTTGAAAAAGAAGTCATGAACGAATCCATATTTCACTTAATCTCATTGAAAATAAAAATACTTATTTCCATTAAAAGATTCAATCAAACTTTATACGTGACAAATCCTGACATTTCGACTCTTCATTAAACCTTTTCTGTTATCATCTTGTTATTGACCGGCCATCAAATGACAGACACTTTTATGATTTCTGTTTAACCCTTCCGAAATATTTAAAGGTTTTATTGTCATTCATAAATCTTCCATTGCAGATTATTTACCAATCATCGATATTTTTCTTTTAACGTCTTTTGCTTTAAACATGAAACCATTTTATCGATGTATATATTTTCTGGAAGTTCAAATCATCTTTAGCCTTTAATTTCGTCGATTGAATTAAAATTTTCTTTTTTTATCACTAAAAGCAAATATATTAAAATGCATTTCATAGCAAAAATGGTGTAACCAAAAATATATATTACGATCAAATGGTAATGCTGGAATCTAATAACGATTAGAAAAAAGCTAAACCGCATTATCGTTCCTCTCTCATCATAGCAAATATCTAGGACAACAAATGTGCACAACGACTAAAGAATTATACAACCCCAGATTAATGTTACATGAAAAAATAAATAAATAACATTAAAATCTAACAACCGCCCGTTATGCTTACAGGGAGATGGTTGGTAGGACTTAATATATACTCATTCTAAAACTTTCAATTGATTACCGCGCAAGGCTAATAATGATTATCACTCGAAAATTTCGGAATCAGATATATTAAGTGTCATCTCTCTGTAAGCAGAAAGAGTGGCTGTTAGACTTAAAATAAATTAGCCATTAATTTTCTTCTTTTACATATAACATTAGTTTTTATTTCTTTGTCCTCGGCTTTTTATCTGATTGGAAAGGACGGATGAACCAGTTTAGCTGCTTTTAATCGTCGTTATATTTTGCTATAAACATTTTACGGTAATATATTTTTGTTACTGCCTCTTTATTTGCTATGATTTGTTCCTTTTTAGTTATGGAAGGCATTTTAATGTTTGCTTTTTATTGCTCTATAATAAAAATTTTGTGCACCTGGGAAAATTTTTAAATGTTCTTTATTAATTAATTAATTTGCTAGGCCAGTGGTATTGATACGGTATTTGGCAGAAAGGATTATCCTTTTCCTCGTGTCTTCTCTCTCCTCTCACCCTTCACCTGTGTCTTCTTATTCCAATCATATGCCTTCCAAATGTCATTACTCGTGCATGTCCTTAACTTCTATACGATGATTAGTTTTTAAACAAGAAAAGAAATAAGAGATGAAGAAATATTTCTTTTGCATCCTCAATTTTATCTTCCTCTTGCTCTATTTTACGATAAAGATTTTCAAATTAAAGCAATTTTTACTCATTCTCTACCTGCCTTTCAACTTTTCACTCATTGTCTCTTGATATACAGCTAACAATACTCTCGGTGTCTTTCTTTCATTTCCACTTCATTCTCTACATCCTCGTTTAGGTCTTAGCGAGGACTATCGGTCTTGGAACCTCGTGCACTTGCGCTATAGAATGATACAAAGAACTGTACCAAATAACAGAAACCATATCACAAGTTTTCGAATGCTCGTTTTCAAGGCAGGCACCACGTCCTTATTTTTTTAAAAACACTGACGTACCGTCATATCCCTTATTTGACAGTGTACCATTCTAAGCTATGTTTACTTAGTAAATATTAAATAAAGACGAAAGAAACAGTATTCTTTAGCAACAAGTTTCCTTCACTGATAGACTTTATTTATGGAAATGGAAGGATTTTTTTTTATAAAATCCATCATAGAACGAAACGCGTTGGTAAAGATTGTTATTTATAACAAGCTTTATACATATTTTTTTACAGATATATTTTTGTTTGTATCTGAATTTGTACACACACATATATTTTTCTATAGGTTTTATTCACTTAATCATAATTTAATTATAATTAAGTTACATTAATAATAAAATTGAATTAATTTAGTTTAAATTATTAATAACATTTTGAATTAATTAACTTTAATTAGTAGTAACAAATTCCTTATCCATATCATTTTATGAACTACACACAAACATAGCAAGCAAACTATATATATATTTATATATATATGTTGTGTGTGTGTATGTGTGTGTATTGAGATGGAAAGAGGGAGAAACAGTCAGACAGATATATATATATATATATATATATATATATATATATATATATATATATATATATATATAGATGGATAGATAGATGGATAGATAGATAGATAGATATGAACAGATTGAGAGATAAATCTGACAAAATAGACGGTATATGCCAACGTGTGTATATTTCTACATTCGCTGATTTAAGCAGATAGGAAAATAATGACAGAAAAAAAAAATGAAAATAATCACGAACCTATTTTCATTTGTTTATCATAAAATCTAATTCGTTTGTATTGTTGTCTGAATTTATTTTCTTTTAGTTTGTTTCCTTCTATTTTCTTTTGCTTTTAGATTTTCTTGCTTTTCCATTATTTTTTTCTAACTCACGATTTGTCTTTCTATAAAATAACCTTTTTTGCTCTTTGACAAATTTGATTTTAGTGTTATTTTTCCGTTCTTTGGTTCACCGAGATAACCATGCCAATATTTTTTCTCTCGCAAAAAAACAAAAAACAAAAAAAAAACAAATCTTACATTTCCTTCATGATTTCACGAGTTTATTCCCATAGGTTTTCTTGTTTTGTTTTTTTCTCTTTGTTTCGGGTTTAAAAACAAAAAGAAGAAATATACAATCCACTAAGGTCAGTAGTCATAGACACAACGAAATAATACTCGTGTCTACTAAAACCGCTGTAATGTGTAATTGGTTATTTAAAAACATCCAGCACACTATCGTAGTCAAAGAGGATGACCTATAATACTAGACCCAATTTATATAAGTCGTAGTGAAACTGTATTGAATGGATGAACTGTTGAGTAATCAGAATTCGACCAGTCATTGATGTAAATGTTACGAATCAAAAGTTAATTATAGATAGTTAGATATCACAGTTAAGAGATGCGCGGAGCTAATTTGCAACGTCAATTTCGACGACACAGGCTGGAGGCAGGCAAAGCTCCCTTTGAGTTTCGGAGGCCTGGGCCTTGGATCAGCGGTAGATTTGGCCCTTCCAGCATATCTTTCTTCACTTTCGTTAATTGATGAGATACTCAGTGGATCGTCTCAGTGTTTCTCGGGTAGTTCTTTCGAATAAGCTTGCAGCGTCTGGACCCAAGAATTACTTTCTATCCCACTAGACACATCAAAACAAAAAAGCTGGGATGAAATAAAATCCGAGGCCAATTTTACTAATTTGAGGCTCTCTCTGGATCAGCATCGCCTCGCCTGTCTACTATCTGCTTCACAACCGAGTAGTGGCGCCTGGTTCAACGCAGTGTCCTCTTCATCTACCGGTACCTTTCTAGATGATGAGTGCACTCGCGATCCGTCTTGGACTCAAATTATGTGAGCGTCACAGATGCAGATGTGGAGCCTCCATCGATGAGTTTGGTTTGCATCCTCTCTCCTGTCGTCGTAGTGCCGGCCGCTTTCCACGGCATGCAGCAATTAACATCATCATCAAAAGAGGTTTGGATGCAGCTGGGTTCCCTTCCGAAATCGAACCCGTAGGCCTCGACCGTGGTGATGGAAAGCGGCCGGATGGCATTACCATCTTCCCCTTTAAAATGAGTAAGTCGTTGATTTGGGATGCGACCTGTGCAGATACATTTTCGGCCGTTAATTTGATCAGGTCCGCAGTTGAGCCGGGGGTCGGCGCCCGAGACGCAGAGATAAAAAAATATCTAAATCTTCTTCTTTTTTTTTACTCCTGTGGCAGTGGAGACTTCAGGGGTTATTGGCCCTCGTTCGATGGCGTTCCTTCGGAGCATTGGCGCGATTGCGTCTCGATTAAGGAACGAGCCTCGCGAAACGGAGTGGCTCTTGCAGCGTGTCTCACTGGCGACGGTTCGAGGTAATGCTTTTTCCATCATAGCGGCTGGCAGAGGATAGAACAAATTGTTTATAGTTACGTTGTTCTGGAATTGTCATCATTGATCGACTGAACTTGCTTTGTTTCAATGACTTTTGTTTTGTTATTATTAGTTACTTTGTTCAATAAAGACGATAATATTAAAATAAAATGCAAACAACAAAAAAGTTACGCTATTTATCAAATCAAACTTAAATCCTTGATAGATTTCACTGGACAAAGATTTAAAGTTGCTGGGAACTAAGGCAGCCACTCAGTTGCAAGTATTGGCAAGTGGCTATGATGCATTCAAGAAGTGCTGATGTTTATTTTATCAAATTT
This sequence comes from Acanthosepion esculentum, assembly GCA_964036315.1. Taxonomy (NCBI): domain Eukaryota; kingdom Metazoa; phylum Mollusca; class Cephalopoda; order Sepiida; family Sepiidae; genus Acanthosepion; species Acanthosepion esculentum. Next base: position 3,572,734 of record OZ038485.1, on the reverse strand, counting down.
ACACGTGGGATATAAAAGCAGCCCTTTCTTTTGAATTGAGAGTAGCCCTCATTTGTAGATCTTATATGGCTTCGACTAGATATGAGAACAAGCGATAGAATAAACAACAAAGTCATCTACAATCTACAAAGAGGCAACGAATATTCGTTCATATTAATATTTATATTTATATTTCGAGGCTTTCATCCCTTGTATCTGAATGATGAAAAAGTACACACAACCAGTGTGGGGATAGCAGAACATTTTTATGACATCGTCAAAATGACGATCATAAAATTTGACTTTTTTTCTCATTTTTCTCAGCCAATTTTGAAAATCAATTTTCCTTATAAATTCATTGGGGTGTGGTGGGGGTATTTTCGTCTATTAATCTTGATTGAATATGTCTGCTGTCCAGAACCTTTAACTAACATTTGAAGAAAATTACGTTATCCTTTATTTTAAAGAAATAAAGAAAAAGCATGTGATAATTATTAAAAAAAATGAAAAAATAAAATAAATTAAGGAAAGATTATGACAGTCTTAGAATTAATCTCATTAAAATTTTATTTGTAATTAAAAAATGTCCAGATTGCATCAATATCCAAATTAAATAATATCGCTACTCTTTAAAACTATAAATCATCTGATTTTATTTTTTATAATTTTTTGAAACTCTTCGAACTGAGTGCTTAACAGCAAGAAGTAGAAAAGTTAAAACATTGAAAAATTCACGAATATTTAGGTCGAATATTCCTTGAAATATTAATTTGCATCTTTTTTCTTTATGCCTGTACCTATAAATTTGCACTTTCATTCTATGATTAAAAGAAGAAAAGAAATGTCTGTCAGTATCGAGTTATCTATCTTTGTATTTGATTTCTTATAATTAATGTTAATTATAAATTAGACTGGCCTAAGGGTATATTAGTGAAGTAGCCACTGGTTTCTAGCTGAATTAAGTTTAAGTCTCCAAGTTGTGGCTCTGGGATTATCCCATAGGACAAGGGCCAAGAGGATTAAAAGTTATTGAAATTGGTAACATAGTGATTGAGGGTTCAAACTCTGGGTTGGGTAGTACGAATATACTCAGATAACAGTGGAATGAGATCGAAATTTGCCAAGTTGAGAAACTTGGGCAGCGGAAGGAGAACATTCAACAGACGAAGATTGAATAAAGGATTCACTACAGATTTCCCTGAAGATTACACGGGTCGATAAACACACAAATCGTTGTGATAATAAGAACAAAGACGAAAGCGTAAGTCTGACTATAAGTAATGAATGCCGAATGAGTTGACTGTTTTAGCAAATATGTTAAACATCGAATATCTATAAGCACCGATTTCTTTTCTCATTTTACTAAGCTTCTTTTAAAAAAAAATTATATTGTTTGTACAAACATTGTTTGTACCTACATACGAAAGTATATTTCTTTTTCATGAATTCAAGCCGCTGATTCTCATGAAATATATCAGCAAGTTTTTTCTCCAACTGCATATGTAGAATAGCAGCAAAATAATCTCTTTTCAGTTCAAATATACAAAATATAATTATTTTAAAAGTTCAGATATTGAAATGCTAAGATAAAGAAAAGATGAAAAAGTACAGAAAACAAAGATGATTTGCTCAGAATTGTTATACACAATTGTATATAATTATATAATATATTTGCTTGAATAATAAAACGTCTTATAGTTTGGCAATGAATGCTGGACAATGTCCTCACAGATGAAGTTTTTTTAATAGAAAATCCTAAAAGAAAAACAATGAAACGTATACTTACAATGATAAGGATTCAGATGAAACCCTGGCAAACATAATGGGGGAAAGGAGACGAAAGAATCATCCGTATGTTTAAAAATAAAGAAAGCAGCCGAAGCAACGAGTTTCCTAATCAGCGAGCTTGAGTGAATGGATGGCAGAACAAGAATTTGTCAAGGGTACAAACTTATTTCAGTAAAAGGAAGCTGTAGAGAGTATTGATCGCCTTGAATTTGGCGCATCAAACAGGAAGATCTCTCCTATTTTTTCTAATGACTCCAAAGCACCTTGAAGTTTGGTTGCGATTTTCTTCAAAGGTGATTACAACAAAAACTGTATATTTTCCTTTCGAAAGTTCATTCGTGTATTCAGATTGCTTCCCGTCCACATGAAAGAGCCTTCTTATTTGTGTACAAAGATTTTCTATACGGTACAAATCCGAAAACGCTATTCACAATATAAGTCGGCCACTTTTCTTTTCAACCCGAGTTTACTATTCAAATGTTGCAATAGATGCAACTGATAAAGTATTGGGGGACATAAGCACGATTTTCTGCTGGAAGGCTAAAGTCTTCTTTGGTCAGAAGGGCATTGGGCTTAAAACTTTTCAGCACCTTTCTTGAAACATGAAATTAAATTTATCTATTATAATTATATAATCTATGAATCTATATGCATATGAATTCATACACGCATACTCACATTTATCTATCTATCTATCTATCTATCTCTGTTCGTATCTATCTATCTATCTATCTATCTATCTCTGTCTGTTCGTATCTATCTATCTATCTATCTATCTATCTATCTCTGTCTGTTCGTATCTGTCTGTTCGTATCTATCTATCTATCTATCTATCTATCTATCTATCTATCTATCTATCTATCTATCTATCCACTTGTGGATTTATAAGTTCGTAGCCTTACATGTAGTAATTTTCATCTGAATTATTTCGTGTATAATGTTCAAATGATATGGTTATAATTGCACCAAAGAATTAAGAGCATTAACAATGGAGGAAATTATATTGGAAAATAAATATTTGCTGTGCAAAATAAATATTTTTTATTATTATTCTACAGACTTATCAATGTACCTATCTATATACGAAGGGTTGCTGAAATTCTAAGAAGGTATTTCTGCCAATCTTCTAGTATTTAGGCATTTCGTTAGATTTTGTCTGCAATCTCTTCCATTCCCCGTACACACACACACACACACACACACACACACACACACACAAACACACACACACACACACACACACACACACACACACACACATATATATATATGGATTATTACCAGTCAATATCAAGAGATCTCTTCACGATTGCCCTGGAGTTTGCTACTGTATATTCTGACTTAACTAAGGGAGATATGAACATAATTCTTTGTGCAAAAGAATCTGTCCTCATCCATAATGGGGACCAATGGATTAAAAACACTAATGACAATTTTGACATCACCATGGGATCTTTAGACTCTTCAGAGTCTTCTGACCTTGTCAGTCTATTTATACTATACAACCTAAACGCGCACCGTGAATTAGACATTAAGGACATCGGCCTATACAGGGATGACGGGCTCATGGTAGTGAGGTGCTCCGCAAATTTTAAAATAGATAAAATTAGAAAGATAATATATAGTGAATTCAGAAAACTAAATTTAAAATCTATAGTCAACACTAAATTAAAAAGGGTAAACTTCCTCGACGTAACTCTAGACTTAATGAACAACATATACCTACCTTACAGAAAACCTAACACTAATCTCTTGTATGTACACACTAAGTCAAACCACCCTCCATCTATAATTAAGCATATACCCACATCAATAGAGAAAAGAATCAGCATGAACTCCGCTAATAAGGAAATGTTCCAACAACAGAATAATTTTTATAACACAGCCCTAAATAATAGCGGATACAAAAACGCTAACATAAGTTATAGAAACAATAGTACTAACAAAAAGAAAAACAGGAAACGAAAAATCATTTGGTATACCACTCCGTTAAACCAAATGGTTAGTATTAAGCAAGTTCCTAGCTTTAATTGTAAAACACTTTCCTACTAATAGCTGACTTAGCAATATCTTTAATAAAAACTCCTTAAAATTAAGTTACAGTTGCACTGAAAATCTAGAAAGAATCATAAAAACATAATAACGAAATCCTGGAAAAACACGCATGCCAAAACAATATTAATAAAAATCCTAAAGTAAAATTAAACAAAAATAATGAAAAATTATGTGATTGTAGAAACCCTGAAGACTGCCCGATGGAATATAAATGCCTCATAAAATCTGTGGTATACCAATGCATTATCTCATCCATTGAGAGTCCTAACACTGATAGGATATACATTGGTTCAACGAAGAATGAATTTAAAATTAGATGGAGACAACATAAAAACTCTTTCAATAATATTAGAAATAGAAATTAGACATCTCTATCCAAATACTTTTGGCATTTAAAAAAAATGAATAAAACACCAAAAGTAAAATGGAAAATAATAGAACAAAAACTTGTAAAACCTGGGATGACCCATGCCCTTTATGCCTACATGAGAAACTACACATTATTAAGTTTCTAAATGAATGAAAATTTATTAAACCATATACACGAGTTAACGGTTTTTTGCCGACATCAACAAATGTTCGCATTAAATAATTAGCTAAAACAAAAAAAAAATTCATACTCTAATAATAGGCTTAAAAGCTTAATCCAATCATAAGATAGAAAAACCTTTTATGAAGTCGTCAAAAAAACAAATTTTAGTTCAGTCCTTTGAAAAAAAAAACAAATAAATAAATAGATGAAATAAAATAAAACAAAATTCTCTAGACACTTAACGGCATATCATCGTTGCCAAAAGATATCTTTCGCTGTGACTGACCAGACGATATGTATACATGAATGCCATCATTCGCTTTGATATGGACACCCCACCCTAACTCGGCTTGATCTCTTTCCGAAGGTGACTGATATGTGGATAAAAATTAATTCTTAGGCCCCTTATCAAAATGGTCGCCCCAGCCGTTTCCATAGTAATTAATTTTGCGAATGAACATGCTTATAAAGATGCGTAAATTTCAAGATTGTTTATTCCTAAATTTTCGCTTGAGGTTGAAACAGGGCTTGATACTTTAATTCAATTTAATTTTAATAAGTATATTTAGGGTTTAGGCTCTCGTTTTTGAAACATGAGAACTCTTATGTAGCGAAGGAATCATATTTTTTTTAAAAATAATTATAATATATATATATATGTATTCGAAATGCAATATATATATATATATATATATATATATATATATATATATATATATATATATATATATATATGTGTGTGTGTGTGTGTGTGAGAGCAAATATGTGGATGTAGATCCGACAGTATGATGAAAAATATGGAAAAGACAAAAAAATCCGAATATGCAAGTTTACTGTTTTAATGTTGTTTTACTGTCGACGTCAGACGTTTCGGTATAGTAGACCATCTTCAGGACATGGTTATTAGAAACATACTTAGGATTAGACGATATTTAAGTCAAGATGAAGAGACGATAGACACAAGACTATTCAGAAACAGAACAACTGAAAATTCTAAAGTCAGCGTTCCCTTTTTGGGATTCGTTCACGTTGGCGTCGCGCGGGTGATGCTGCGAAAAACGCGCTCCCAAGATAGAGACTTTATCTTAAATGAAAAAGAGGAAATCTATTTGAATCTAAAGCTTATGAGTACGTTTGTCAAGCATTAATCTTGCCAGGAAAGGGGAGATGTTATAGAAGCCGGGTCTAGTATTTACCGTACGTGAAATGGATATTATGCCTGCCACATAAATCCGTCTAAGGTTTGTATTATGAATATATTTTAAAATCTTCACAGAGTCAAAATCGAAATTATGATCAGATTTAGTTAAGTGTAAAATAAAGCATTATTTAAATTACCGAGGCGAATATCTCGTTTATGTTCGGAAACACGAGATTTTACGAACCTACCTGTTTCCCCGACATATCTCAAGTTGCAGTCTTTGCATGGGTTCTGGTAGACGCAAGCATCGGATGTAATATGTTGTTTGCTGGTGTTATTTAATATACTGTGAATAGTTCTAGTAGGTAATATAGTTGTTTTAATTTTTAGCGCGTTTAGATTATTGGAGATGTGTTCGGTCAAAGGGTTATTCGGTAGAAAAATGCGACCGAAAGAATTATCAGGGGCAGCTGAAAGTGTGCCTTTCATTGACGTAGATGTAGTAGTAGTATTCGAGGTGTCATTTTGCGCTGATGAACGAATTTTATGAATTTTCAAAGCTTTATTTTTAGCGCTTAGTAATAATTGTCTCGGATACGAAAGGTTTGAAAAAGTATCCTCGATATAACTGAATTCTTCATCCAAAAAAGGGAACACTGACTTTAGAATTTCAGTTGTTCTGTTTCTGACTAGTCTTGTGTCTATCGTCTCTTCATCTTGACTTAAATATCGTCTAATCCTAAGTATATTTCTAATAACCATGTCCTGAAGATGGTCAACTAGACCAAAACGTCTGACGTCGACAGTAAAACAACATTAAAACAGTAAACTTGCATATTCGGATTTTGTTTTGTCTTTTCCATATTTTTCATCATATATATATATATATATATATATATATATATATATATATATATATATATATATATATATATATATTCGAAATGGAATAAAAATTCTTTTAAGTCTAACAAAATTTTAATCAATTTATTACGAATACATTTATTATTCGCCATGACAAACACCTGTCGTGAAACTGATTATTGTATTCATTTTTTAAATGAATCTGATTTCTAAGTATAAATCCTGTTAATTCTCTCTCTTTTTCTCTCTCTCTCGCACACACACATAAACACACATCCTCTCTGTCCCTCTCTCTCTTTGTATATATATGTATGTATATATATATATATATATATATATATATATATATATATATATATATATATGTGTGTGTGTGTGTGTGTGTGCGTGCGCGCGCGCGTGTGTGTTTATCTATATATAACTCTTTATCTATGTACGCTTGTATGTTGACGAATGTATGAGCTTATGATGTGAACAAGAATGGCGAGAATGTATTTTGTTCATTTCAATGCACCTCTTTCTTTTTCGCCCTTTTATGTTTCAATGAAATAAAATCCACTTTCCATCTAAGTTGATTTCTCATTCAACTGCTTATATATTTGGGTTATGCAAAATTTTCAGCTTTTTTCCGCTTTTCAAATGTGTCATCAAGTGTAGAGAACTTTTGAACATATATTTTTAAAATTGTAAATCATCCACGAATCGTTTTTAAATTAATTAAAAGTCGTAATCTAAAAATAATACGTGATCGTGAGAAAAATATCTGCGGGGCTATTTGCAAATTATTTTCTTTCTTATTTATTAATTTGTTTTTGATGGAAAATACCAAAGTGGAAAGTGTTGTTTTCTGAAAAATTCACTTGAAATTAAATGTGCGATTGATCTATTTGGATCGATAGATCGATCGCACATTTTGATGATTTATCGAAAGCTGAATCATTCTTGAACTATAGAGAAATGTCTTCCTGGTTCGTTAACGTTTCCTGCGACTTCCCCCCAAGACATTTCTATTCTCAAATTGGCTTCCTATTCTCATCTAACCCTTAAATAGAAATGAAACGTTAAAGTAAACAGGAATTATTAAAACAGACATCGTTGTTTATCACGCAACTGAGTCATTGTGCCAGACAAACAAAGCTTCAGAGTTTTCAACGAAGTTTATCCTGTTGTGACAAAAGAAAATGAGGTTCGAATCATAGTAGCAAAAGGGAGATACAATATACAGTGCACGAGATATTTGAAATCACATTTTAGCCGGTCATAGTTACAAGATGGCCTAACCTTATTTTACACGGCATTCTTATTTATATTTCTGATATATCATGATCATTAATATGACAACTTTCAAACTGACACAGGAACTTTAAAAGTGCGTCGTGATTGTGGCACAAGCTGCTAACCAGAGAGTCTCCAAGAAAGCAAATTTCTTGAAACAACCTAGGAGAACGGGAGGAACCCTAACCCTAAATCTCCCGAATAGAACTCTGGTGGTCTAAACCAATTTTGTATTGGTTCATTGTAAGAGTCCACGACCTGTATAATTCTAACTTCTTACTGCTCGAGATTCAGTGTCAGTATCCTCACCTACAAGTTGGCACTGAAAGGTGCTCGTTGTCCGGGAAATTTACTTTATGTTACCGCGCAATGTGCCCTATCTAGCTCTCGCGATTTAAAACATCAGGATTGCTATATCATCGAGAGACGGTTCAGCCTACTTTCCCTCAGTACAAAGAAAACATTGAACTCTGTTATTTTAGAAGTTTTCACCAACACGTATGGAAACCATCTGATGTGTATATGCAGGGCAATTTTCTTTGATAATCATTTCTGTTTTTCTAAGTTTTCTTTTTAAATATCCTTTTTTTCTCTAGGGAATATCTTTCTCTTTATATTGTGATTTTTTTCAATTACTTGAAACACCTCTCTGTATATAATCATAAACTGCTTTTTTCTTGTGTCATGTGCTCTTTCCTCTCAGGAAGTGAAAGATCCTGTCTCTCCACAACATCCCATCCTTTGTAGCTCAAAATAATGTTTATCTCCTTACTATCCCTCCCATTCACTTTTTGGTCTGTCCCTCTATACATTCTCTGTCTTCCTACAATTGATGATTTTAGATTGTGTCCGTTAACAATAAATCCTGATAGGAATTTTAGTTCGCCTAGGATTGCCTCACCGTAAACATTAAATAGACCCAATGATCTTACAACCTCTTATTTCTATCTATTTGCTCAATTCATTTCCTATCTGTAAAGCAGAACAGTGTTTAGGAGAGATAGCAAAAAGAACAAAATTTATTAAGAGCTAAAAAGGACATGAAATTGTGATGACCAACGTCCTGAAGGAACAACAGATATAAAAGTAGTAGTAGTAGTAGTAGTAGTAGTAGAAGAAGAAGAAGAAGAAGAAGAAGCAGAAGAAGAAGAAGAAGAAGAAAGAAAAAGAAGAAAAAGAAGAAGAAGAAGATGAAGAAGAAAAAGAAGAAAAAAAAGAAGAATGCAAATGGTTTGTTCCCCAGTAAATCTTCTATATTATTCTATCTTTCACGAATAAATCAAGTTTTCATTTGAAACAGACTCTTTGTACCGCACCACATCAAATCTTTGGTGCAGTCGATGAAGCATAGGTATATATCTTTCTGCATGCATATTGGCTGGACTGCCTAATTACACACGATAACAAGATTGGGGAAAGCAAAGAGTAGGGGAAAAAAGAGAGAGAAAGAATGATAAGAAACCGAGAGAAAAGTGAGAAGTGGGCGAGAAGTATAAGTGAAAAGGAAAGGGTTAATGGTGGTGACGAAAGTAAGACATACACAGGTTGGATGTTTTCGGTTTTATTAATACTTTCATCTTTTAAAATGGGTGACTTTTTCCTGAAATTGCTTTTCTTTAGTTTTTCCGATGATTTAATAATCTTTCTTATATTTATATCCAAAGTATGGCGAAATGTGTTTCTGAAGCAGAAATTTCGCGTTTGTGGAAATTGTCAGAGATGGAATTCAAATGAAAGAAATAATGCATTGAATTCATTTTAAAAATAAAATATTTTCTAAATTATTATCCCTTTATTTGTCAATTCCTTTATTTATTCATTCTTTTATTTAGTAGATGTTGTCGAATTTTGTTGTTGTTAAACAATAGATTTAGTAGTGAAAACGTCAAAATCGACAATTGTTAGAAAGCCCACGAAGCAATTCAAATCTGTTTTATTCTTTTGTTTGTTTAAAACTTTTGTTTCCAGTATTTTATTACATGTTTAAAAGCGATGTAATTCCTGTCATCTAACACCGAAAGAAAAGAACATTTTATAAAGAAAAATGATGGCAGAAAATGTTTTCGCATTTATTTAGATCTATACGGCTGTTAGATTAAGTGCATTTGCTTGTATTCTCGTGGACTTTTCTTTCTTACGATATTTATCGAGTTAAATGCTTTCTCTTTTCATTCAATATACTCTTATATTATGGCTTACGTAGCATTTTACTGTATATAAAGTCTTTTTATATTATTTCTCTGAATTTTCTCTGAATTCCTTTGATCCCATTGTCTTCATATCTATCTATCTATCTATCTATCTATCTATCTATCTATCTATCTATCTATCTATCTATCTATCTATCTATCTATTATTAATAATCTTTGCAAATAGCTAAACATTTTGAATCACATGAATATACTAACACAAGAAAATTGAAGCTATATATACGCACCCGAAAAACTTAAATTCGGATATGCACTCTTGGGAGATAAGTGTGAAATTTTTAACAATTACTATTACTACCAATATTACAAGCTCTTCTCGAATTGAGCACTGTCAGTCATTGGCGTGTTTATTCAAAGAATAAGTACTTAAAAATTCGCTTTTCTTTCAACCGTGTGCTGTTACCTTGGGGAGAAATCTCCGACTGTTGCTGGATTAGTCGGGTTTCGATCCCGGCTAGAAGCAATCGGATGTCTAGCCACACTGATGAGCTGTGATACAGCGAAACAGTCATGTCTGTGCATGACATATATATATATATATATATATATACATATATATATATATATATATATATATATATATATATATATATATATATATATATATATGTGTGTGTGTGTGTGTGTGTGTGCGTGTCTCTGTGTGTGTGTATGTTGGTACATTCATGTGATTCAAAAATTTTAGATATTTACCCATCTCATTAATTGCTGATACCCCCTGAGAAATGGGCGGAGTCATTGTTAGAGGATCCGTTTATGAAATTCCGGAGTCGGGATAGTGACGGTAATTCCAATCACCTGTATTATTGCCCCCATCTCTCTCTCTCTCTCTCTCTCTCTCTCTCTCTCTCTCTATATATATATATATATATATATATATATATATATATATATATATATATGCTTATATTTCTATTTTTATTGCTGATCTTTTACAGGATATTCATTTTTACGCTTTGATTTTTAAATAACAGTAAAAAATTGTTTTCCTGTCTGCGTTTATTTAGTCATTTTTGTTGATCCTGAAAATGATTATAGCTATTTTCCCTCTAGACAAAGTTTACAGTTTTTGCTATTATATTGAAGGCTGGTGGTGTTTTCCTACTTTTCTTCATTTTTTATTAATATTAATTTTATTTTGAAAAATAAATTGATTTAAATTATAAACATAACAGAGTACATTATGTACATTTCATATTAAAATTCAGCTTATAACATAACTTATAATTCCTGATCAAGCTATTGATATACCCTCACACACATATATATATGTATGTGTGTGTATGTGTGTGTATGTGTGTGTGTGTCTGTGTGTGTGTGCATGTATGAAGGATATGTAAACTCGTATTGATACCGGGTTGAATTTTTCGGATTTTCTTTTGAACAGAAATCTCGTCATATTCATTGTCTATGGATCCACACCCCCAAAATCTAACACCTTTGTGTGTGGATCATTCTTGACAATCTACAATCTCTGCTTCATTCTTTCCTTTTCTTTCTTTCTTTCTTTCTTTCTTTCTTTCTTTCTTTCGTTCTCTCTGTCTCTTTCTCTCTGTCTCTTTCTTTCTTCTTCACTTCGTTGTTTTATAACTTTTACTTCACCTTCACTTGTCTTATTTTTCTGATGTCTGCATGTTTCTTCAAAACGATTTCATTTTTCCTTTCCTCCGGGTCCATTATTAAATTTGGCAGACAGAGAACAAAGCTTTTCCTATTCGTGGAAAAGAAACGACAATGGTCGATTCTACTCGACCGCTTTCTTCGCTATATATTCTAGACAGGAGATTATTAGTTTTAGTTTTATCTGCTCGAAAGACAAGGAACTGATTTTTATTGACGGTAAAGTGTCAGCTGAGTTTTAACAACAAAATCATTGAGAAAATGTCAGTTGTCTCCAGTAGCCCGCTTGCAAACTTGTCTCAACAACCTTAGTTTCAGTCCCAGTGGATATCCCCCAAAATTGACCATTAGCTAGCCTGTCTTTTCCACTGTAAACAGTGAAAGCCTTCGTTGATATAACTGTAGCAAGTCTCTGTCGCAAACCAATTCATTCATATAGTGAATTCAATGCTCACCGTGTGCATCATTTTAGACTCGGCTGGGGCTGGTGGGGCTGCGGAATGATTAGCAGTGAAATCTATTTGCGGGATAAAGCCAGTTCCTGTTCAATCTATAATTTTAAAATTATATTTGTGTATCTGCCTTCTTTTTTTTTTACAAATTTTAAAATTATATTGGTGTATCTGCGGTCTTTTTTCTTTTACAAATTTAAAAATTATATTGGTGTATCTGCGGTCTTTTTTTTTACAAATTTTAAAATTTCATTGGTGTATCTGTGGTCTTTTTTTTTTTTACAAATTTTAAAATTACATTGGTGTATCTGCGGTCTTTTCTTTTTTACAAATTCTAAAATTATATTGGTGTGTCTGCGGTCTTTATTTTTTACAAATTTTAAAATTATATTTGGTGTATCTGCGGTCTTTTTTTTTAATAAATTTTAAAATTATATTGGTGTATCTGCGGTCTTTTTAAAAAATACTTTCATGGTAACTGCTCCGATGAGCTGCTTTCGCTTGTTCCCAGACTTTATGAATTAAAGCGTTCTACTAGACTGGCATCGCGCTCTCACCCTTTCACTGTCGAAACTGTTAAATGTAGCTTACTCTTCTACTTCAATAGCTTCATGTCTCGAACTTCTCGCCTGTAGAAGCCCCTGCCCTTTTCCTGTTTCCCTGATAGCTATAATCTCCAACTATTCAAATGTAATGTCAATCGATGTCTCCAGATGCCCTGATCTATCCCCTATCCTTCTCTTCATCCTTTCCTCTATCACTATTATTCGCTCTCGCTCCAACTCTCTGTAACTCCTTGCGTGCTAGTGGCTTCCCACATTGCTTGGGGTGAAACGCTTAAAAAAAATACTGTTCCGAATTATTAGAAAATTAGGATAGAAAATCTACACTTGAAGAATAAAAATTAAACTGCTAAATACAGAGTAGTCTCCCTTTATTTATATGCATTGAATTTATAGGTATAAATTCCATAGATAGAAAACCATTTAATACTTTGATTAATAACCGACTTGGAAGGTCTTTGACCTAGTTATGCACTATTATTGTGTGAAATGGTTGAAATTTCCTGGTGGCATCAAAATTCAGTGATAAATTAGAACCCACAATGTTTTTTTCTTCAAAGTAGCCACTCCCAAGGATTGAGATATCATACAAATTCTATCACTCCGTTGACTCTGTGACGTGCGAAGCTGATTTTAACAAATATCGATATAGGATATTATTATTCGAATCATCTAAAGGTTTTAAATTGAAAATTATTATGCATTTCTCTATTCAGACACGTGCCCATATCCTGTTTGTTATAGTTGCAATATTTCAGTCGCTGTACTCAGTGACATTCAAACCGAACACATTCTTCGATCCACGAGAGTAAGTGATCGTATTTCTTCCATCTGTGCTTATAATTTAACCATAGGAAAAAGTATTTTTCATTTTCGAATAAACCACAATATATCAGTTTGTTATTACCAGACTCAGGGATAAGATCTCGCGACTATGAAGGACTTATATGCAGTTGGCCAACGCTTTTATCTTTTTCGAAAGATTTGAAAATTCTGAAAAGAATTGATGAACCTGAATTCTTATAATTTTTCAGAATTCTAGAAGACAAGTTCGATTTTTACGTCGAGAAAATTGAAAATAGAAATATTGTGCTGTAACAATATTTGTCTGCCTGGAAAATCAGTATTCTAATCTTTTGGTATGAGAACGAACGCCGAATGCTTGCACAAAATATATAACACTATCGGCTACAAAACAACTTATTCAGCACTATATGCGAACGTGTGATTAGCAAATTCCAGGAATTTACAGTCTCCCACGAATTCCTGTCAAAGGTTGTCGTTTACATACTGCATCACAGGAAGTACTGAGTGAAAAAAAATGTAAGAACTAAAATGGTGCAAATATTTGGCAACATTGAAGAAATTAGAAACATTTTACAATTTTAATTAAATTTTTATGTATAAGCAACAACGAAAGCAAAATGACGGCCATTTTTGACATTTACCATAATAACTGAATTTTCGACAATTTATGTTTTAATTTGTATTTTAGTTACAGAACATATCTATTTAATGAAACTGGATAAAGCAAATTTCGCATTATTAGAGGTGGGGTGAGAATATATTACTTTTTATTAATAAAATATTGCAAATTTCCTTTCGTTTTACTTTTATTGTAACATTTAATTTTAGTTATGCCCAAAATAAATATTATTTATGAGGACACTGGTACTCATGACAAATTATAAATAAGATTTGGGCTGAAGAAATTCTGAAATTGATTCAAAATGGTGAATAAATATTACATATCATTTATCATTTAATGTCTTTAAATTTTACAGCCCTGTGTTTTTTAAAGGGTTTTATTTTACAAAAAATAATAAACATTTTTTAAGAAAGTCGTCTCCGATGTTATCAAACTGGCAATATTAATAAACAGCGTTTCTCTTTGATGAGTTCGATAAAAAGGATGTTGACTGTATTTCTCGAGAGGGCTTTGAATTAAAAAGATTATATATGTTTAACATAATATTGTTTACACACATAATCCTGTTTAAATATACATATATATATATATATATATATATATATATATATATATATATATGAGTGTGTGTGTGTGTGTGTATGTGTGTGTCTATGTGTGTGTGTGAAGTATATGGGCAGTCAAAATAAAAGGGAACATACCAACCGTACGACGGCATATAATAAAGGAGGAGGAAGAAAAATAAAAGGTGACATTGTAATCTTTGCATGGAAGAAAAACTGCAAATAATAAAATTCAAGAACGTGAATGGATTTATGAACAAATAGAATTGAATTATTTCAAAGTGTCGGCTAGCTGACGCATATCTTTTGAAAAACGTGATCAAGAACTATGGGAACGTCTAAAAGAAGTAAATGCCTATTTTTAAAATCGCACAGAGGGAAAAAGGCTGTTAATGATAGGTAAATAAAAAAATGTTTTATATTTATATCTATATATGACTAGAAAATCGAATTTAGTTTTTCTTATTGTGTCTATTTTTGTTTTGTTTTTGAAAAATGTAGAAGTGTCCTCTTTTTTGGACTTAATGATTGCAAAGATTGTCCAAAAACATTTTGACTCCGATCGCTTTCGGATAAACACTTAGCTATATTCCATGATTATTTTTGTTATACTACAATAATAAAAATGCTGCTGTAGATGGTATAAAAGTAGCTGTAAGTAGACATGTTCTTAATTCCCCCAAAATCCAGTAGCCATGTTCATAATCAATGTTATTAAGGGTTGGTTTCGTATTGTTTTTTACAATTAGCATAACTTTTAAACGCTTTTTGCAGTTGGATGTATGTAACAGATCCTTGTTCTCGACGATTGTGTTGCGTATCGAGCTGGGTGCGATTTCTTGCTAGTTTAAACGTGCCTAATCGGAGAGATATAACGTCAGTCATCTTGACATCCGGCTGATGAGGCACGTAAAATATATTTTTGTTGTTGGTTTTCTTCAGGAACGCACTTCCGAAATTCTTATTCATGAATTTAGGTTCCACATACGGAAGTTGGCCTGGTGTAGTTTTTCTGCTTTGATTATATGTTTTTAATTTTTTTATGGTAGCTGATGAATTTGATATTTATAGTTACTTCAACAGGAATGGCGCGTTTTTTTAATAATGTTTTTTAAAGCGAATTTGTCATTTTTGTATTTTTCTTTAGGTGGTTATGATAAAATATGTAGATATTTCAGAGAGAAGAGCAGCAGTAATATCAATATATCTTACAATATCTATCTACACGAAAATTACAAACATTTTAAGCAACTTTCTTTCGTGGGACTCTTCGGTATCTCGGCGGGTTGACATTAATTTCACGGTTTAAAACAACAGTGGTTTCCTTTGTAATCATTTCACTCCAAGCAAGGTAATAAAATCATCTTGGGGGACGCGTCGACTTCAGAAAGTTTAGTATAGTGCAAGACCAAATGTTAGTGAATTAGAACGGAAAGAATGTATTGCCCCAATCCCGTACACAACTTCACTCAGGCAGAGACAGAAACAGTTTTTATGGGGTTTTGTACCTTGCTGTCTCGACAAAATGTTTACCAATTTTTATTCTGAAATCGACCAATCGGCAAATATAAAATTTATGAACTGACTTAAGATTCAATCTTCTGACTAGTGGATAATCCTCATCAATCATATTTTTTAATCGAATTCACCCCAAGCAAGGTATTAAAGCCACTAAAATACAAGGGGCTACTGGGTGTGAAAGAATTAGGAAACAGAAACAGTATTAAGGAGCGAGAACAAGAGAAGAGTAAGTGGGGAGACAATAGATAACGATTGACGTTGCATTTAAATTTTTGAATATTAAAGTTGGCTGGAAAGTATGGCGCCAGAAGTGAGTTCCACAAGCGAGAATTTCGAGAAAAGAAACTGTTAACATCTAATACTTTGATCTAATACTTTGATAAAGTCTAGGTATTCATCAGAACAATAACCATGAAAGTATTTATAGAAAAGGCACAGGTAAGCAATTTTACTGAAGCCGAGACGCCAGATCAGGACAAATAATATTGCTGATTCTTCTTTGGATTTTATCAAAAATCTCTAAATATATAGCAGGAGCACCGGACCACATGTGGCAGCAATATTCGCAGCATGGAGTAAACATAAATAGATAAAATTATTACAAGTCAGAGTTTCAAGACTTGTTTATATCACGTGGCACTGAAATCCGTAGTAATATTGAAGCTAAAGAAATTATTAAGAAAAAAAGATCGTTTTACACACACAAAAAAAGAGTTGAACTGCTATATTATGTTAATCTTCTTATATGGCCGAAAACGCTGTACAATTTTCTCATAGATGAAATGGGTTCTTGAGGCAACAGAGACGTGGTCTTGCAAATGAATACCATTGACGGAACATGTGAGCAAGGTGGAAGTTTTAAGGGAAATGAGAAGATGAGCACATACTTAGAATCAGAAACTGTCAGATATTTTTGGGACACATGATAAGGAAATATGGTTTGGAGAATACGACATTCACAAAAAAAGACAGAGTATCAACGATTAATCTATGCTACGAGGTTGTGTAACTGGATGACAGATCAGGAAGTTGAAATGATAGTAATAACACAGACATTGATAAGAGTTACAACGGATAGTTGTGGAGAGCCATGATCCCCCATGTTCTGAATGACACAGTACATAAAAAGAGATGATGCTGTAGAATATTTGCGACTTGATAGTCTCCGGCGATGCTTTATTATAATTATAAATGGAGAAAATTGTGATAAGTTCAAGGGTAAACTTAAACATTTCAATTTATAGACTGAATCAGTTTTTAATATTCATCTCTTTGTTTTTTGCTACGATCCAAAGAAATATTTTGAGATACAATGTTGCAGAGAGAAAACAGCTTGTTTAAATAATACATCGGAAGTGGAAAATGTATTTTTCTGGGCGAACAACCGACTAAAGGAATAACATCTGCTCTTAAGTTCCAAAAACGACAGACCGAACGAGGATGTATTTAGAAGAGGAAGTTATTCCACATACGACATATTCTTGACACTTGTCACATTCAGACCTTCTTTTTTTTTGGTCAATGATTCCATCAATTTCAAGATAACAAAACATTCACAAAAGACTTCGTAAAGTTTCAGCCAGAATGGTTCTTTTTACATTAAATAACAGAAAACTGGCGTGAGGACCTAAAAAGTCAAGGAAATATTACGGTGACTGAAAATGAAGGTATGAATTTATATGTATAAAAGATTATGCCAAATAATGCCATAAATGTATACCTCAACCTCACCTCATATGACGGAATAAACAATTTATTTGCATAAAGTTATAGGAACCCACGGAAAATAATTTGTAGACTGGATAAAGATGCTATAAATTTATATGTCCCAAAGTTTTTGTTTGCAATATCTTCCAAATTTTGCTTTAATTAATTCTTCCTTATGAACATTAATTGATTTCGGCAATAATTACAACTATTAATTACTTTTCTAAACAATTATACGGAAGCCGTAAAAATCTGTTTTTTATATATACTGTTTTTTATATATACCGCTTTTTATATATACCGCTTTTTATATATACCGTTAACGCAGACGTGATTTTGAGTTAAGTTAT
Source organism: Acanthosepion esculentum (assembly GCA_964036315.1). Taxonomy (NCBI): domain Eukaryota; kingdom Metazoa; phylum Mollusca; class Cephalopoda; order Sepiida; family Sepiidae; genus Acanthosepion; species Acanthosepion esculentum. The sequence continues at coordinate 3,554,685 of OZ038485.1, read as the reverse complement.
TATTTACGTGTGGCACGAAAAAGACAGCTTAGTGTCAGTCTGTAAATGACAATTTCCGAATTACTTATGTTTGGTTAGAAATAGCACATTGATTGTGAAACATGCATGGTTGATGTTTGTGGAAGGTTCGTCTGCAAAACTAATGTTCAGCTTAATTAATATCAACTTGTTATTGCGTTTAAAGCGATGAAAACCAAATTACATACATAAAATATTTTTCAGTTCAAAATTTCTGTTACAAATGTGTTTGCCTTGAGCCATATAAGATAAATAATCCACACATGAAGATGGATTTGTCTTATGGCAGTTGTTAGAGCAACGTTACTCAGTTATTTGCTGAAACTATTCAGAAGGTAGAGATTAATTTTCAATAGTCTCTTATGATTGTGACCTTGTGCCAGAATAAAGAAAGTCATAATCCACGGTACAATGGTTAATAAGCTCATCACGCATATCATTATCGTGTAGATATTATATTCAATATTGTCTTACCCTTGATTCCTTATGAAATTTTAAACTTGGCTTTGCTATTTCCAACAGAGTTCTGCCTGAGGGCAATGATTATAAATGTAAAATCAATAGCACACAATTACCTGAAAACCGGTGTTACGGTGGGGAACGTACGTACGTAGCATTTTGAAAAATAATTTCTGCTATTAGTGTATATATATATATATATATATATATATATATATATATATATATATATATATATATATATATACGCACACAAGGTAACGCAAAAAGTTATGTCCGTTTCTAAAGGAAAAAAAGAAAACGCTTCACAGTATGTGTAACTTATATTTAGTCTTCGAAGTAATCGCCATCGGCATCCATCACCTTCTGCCAACGTGTCTCCAGCTGTTCAATACCCTTGGGGTAGAACTCGGGGTGGGGGGTGTTGACGCAAAGAAGTCAGTGAGGGATTTGCGCAAGTCTGCTTCATTGGTGAAGGAGTGGAAGAGGTGGTAATCGGATGGCGCAAGTTCAGGTGAATAAGGTGGATGGCACAAAGTCTCACACCCAAGATGCTGTATGGTATCCCTGACCACTCGTGCGACATGCGGCCTGGCGTTGTCATGGAGGAAAAGCACACCTTTGCGATTCACCAGTGCTGGCTCCTTCTGGCGCAATGCCTGTTGCACACGTTTTACTTGCTGCGAGTATAGGTCTCCAGTGACCGTTTGGCCCGTTGGTAGCAGTTCATGATGAACCACTTGACGACCTGTCCACCAGACACAAAGCATAATCTTGCGTGGGTGGATAGGCGGTATTGCGGTGTGAGGGACAGCATCCTGAGCAGACAACCAATGTCTGGAACGCTTGGAAGTTTCGTACAGAACCCACTTTTCATCACTGGTAAGCACTCGATTGAATAAGGGTGCGGTACGGTGGCGAGAAAGCAGCGATACGCAGGCTGCCACTCGTTGTCTCTTGTGGACCTCCAACAGCGTTTGCGGAATCCACTTGCTCAGTTTGTACGTCTTACCTAGGCGGTGCAGGTGAAGTCTAACTGTTTCATCGGAGATGTTGAACTGTCTTGCAAGTTCACCACACGTTAGACTACTGTCCTCTTCAATGGCCGCCTTCAGGACTCTGTCATTCAAGACCTGTGGTCGTCCACTGCGAGGCGCATCATGGAGAGACAAAATTCCCGACTTGAATTTTCGAAACCAACGCCTTGCAGTACGTTCATCCACAGCACTATCCCGAAACATTTGACATATGCGGCACCTTGATGCAGCTTCTGATAAGCCTACTTTGAAGTCGTAAATCAAACAGCCCCGAACGAGATCTCTAGACACTTCCATCCTTCTCGAAGCTGTCCGGCTTATAACTGATGGCCGGGCACGGTACGCGTGTTATATATATATATATATATATATATATATATATATATATATATATATATATATATATATATATATATATGAGATAACGATAGAGAAATATTTATATATCAAAAACAATATTGCGAAAAAATATATGACAAAATGGAAAAATGTTTTCGACACATCAACGTAACAAATTTATTCAGATGAAATCATAAAGGATGAAACCCGTCACACGAAAGCTTTTCTCTACTTTGTCATACATTTCCCCACAATATATATATATATATATATATATATATATATATATATATATTGTAAACCAGTTTTCTTGTGTAAAAATATGTGCATACGAGACGCGGAAGCGAAAATCGCATCGCAGCTCGTGACGTCACACATGACCACGCGAGAGTGAAAACAAGAAGTATTCCGCGTCTCATATACACGAGTTTGTCGTTGCTTGGAAATCTTTCATGCAACAAAAACAGACTATCATTATTGTTTTGCCTGTGTATTATTTAACATATTGAAAGGTAATTGTCATCTTTGATAATGGCTTATGTAAGCCGAAAGTTTAGATAGGATTAAAACATGTATCAATATGGTGATTTTTTTTCATCTTTCAATGATAATGTTATTAAGCTTATCAGACAATATGAAAGGAATTTACTTAAAATAAATAGATAGAACTTGTCTATATTATTTAATGAAACATGCATCAATATATATATATATATATATATTATGTAACAGATATCCTATACATATATAAAGAACTCAAAACAACTGCCCTGAATTTGTATTCTATTAAAGACAATATATATATATATATATATATATATATATATATATATATATATATGCAATGAAATAACTTCAAAATACGGTACAACAACAAAAAATATAATTAATTTATAAATAAAAATTATTTGAGAGTAACAGTAGACTGTTCCTAAATCTTGCATTTTTAACAAGTCATTCCAGTGAGGAGCACTATTCTGAAATCTGTTCAAGAAGCCAAGACGATGACAGTGTATGCAAAATTCAATGTAACTTGAACGAAAAGTTAGTAACTATCAAACATAATATCTTATCAAAGCCTTGCAAATATTTGATGGTCCATGAATGCTGTGTAATTCTGTACCAGTTTTTATGGGCGTTGAAAAGTGTTTCTTTAGTTTTCATTCTTTTTTGTCGCTGTTAACTCTCCGTTATTAATGTTTCGTCGTCATCCGTTTCTCCAACCGGAAAAGTTCTTTAGACTTCGTTGAAATCCCCTGTGATTATTGACTGAAAGAATAATTGATGTATTTTCTTTCGTATTTGCAACATTTTATATTTTGCTTTTCCCATATTGGTTTGATAATTTTTTTCATCATTTTTGGAAATAATCATATCACTGTCAATTAGGAATATGGTCCTTGTTGCAATTTCCCACTGGGAAATGATTAGTGATAACTTTATGATAAGTTTAAGATGGACAGGATTGATCTAAAACGTAGATAACTCCATCCACAAAGGGAAAGTGTAGAGACATTGATTAAGCTTATTTAAGTCGGACATAAAATAATGCGCAAGGATTGAATCTTGAACACACGACACAAACAACGCGGCTTTGATGAGTTATCATTTGAGATTAGATACCCTGAGGGTTAAATTCATTATGTGTAGCGGATGCTTTTAACATTTAAGACGGAAAGTGCCTGAAAACGTTCAAACTAAATGAATTCAACACGGATGTTTTTTTCTTTTATATATATTTATACACAAAATAACAACATTCAAGAAGAGATATAAATATATACTTGAGTGTATACACATAAACAACACAGAAAAAGGAAGACAAACACTTAAGGTATTATTTATAGTGAGTGTATATGTGTGTATGTGGGTGTGAGAGCGAGAGAGACAGACAGACAGAGGGTGTGCATCAAGTGGTTTGGTGAAATTAAGAAGTCGGCTTACCCAGCGAATGAAATCTACCCGGTAACAAGTTCCGTATAGTCGCTAATACATCGTGTGGGTATGATAAGTATAGTGTCTATGTCCTTATGCAGCTTATTACCGCGCGACGTAGCGGATGTTAAAAGATGTTTACAGACTCAATATCCTCTAACCAATTTTACTAGCCACCATTTCAGGAGAGATGTTCAATTTATGTAAATATTTACCAAGTCCAAATTCGTGTGATATAGCATCTGAACAAATAAGTAATCGTCAACGAGATAAGCTTACACAGCATAATTCCAAATCAGATTCTTTATAGATATTTACTATACTCTGGCCAATGAAGTCATTCGACAATTTATCCAACCATCGTTCTTCGCTAATGTTCAAGCCGAGCTTAATCTGGCACAGAGAATCATTCAGACCCCCTCCCCCAGTGAAATCGAACTTATTTTGGTGGTTGTTGTTTGAGGTTGAGAATGGTATTGTGTGTTATCGAACAAAATCCACAGATGTTGAAAGAGTCGAAAGAAATAGATAAACGAAAGACAACAACGAATATAATGATTTTATATTCTGTCGGAAACATTTAGCATAGAGAATGATCAAGGTAAATTCCTAAAAGAGAGCGTAAATTTAGTCCTGGGGGGAAAAAAATGGAGGTGGTTAAACTTAGTGTTAAGGGGTCTCCCCTTTTCACACAAATGGACTCACCTAAGGTATATATATACTACTACCAGTGAATACTCGCAGAGTATGTAATAGAGGAGGGTAGCACAAGAGTCACAGTTAGCGAGCACGTAGACTCAGTAAGGAGTCATACCGCGATACAGTCAATACCAAGACTGTATATATATTATTGCTACTAACACGCATTCCTGGATCTACTAACCCGTATAATATTTTGTATTATTACGTTAATACATTTATTTTCGTTATCCATTCCTGACGTTTGTTATTCATTGATATCGGATTCATCCCGGAATCCACAACAAATTTGCGACGAGGAATTCGAACTCACACAGGAAGAAGAAAAAAACAATTCTCCCTCGAGAAAACAAATTGGCGACGAGGAATTCAAACTCATACGGGAAGGAAATTGAAACAAAAGTCTCCCTCGTTGTCCACGACGAATTGGTGACGAAGTATTCGAACTTACACAGAAAAGAAAAAAAAACAAAAAAAAAACAAAAGTCTTCTTTGACGTTTTTTGCTAGTGTCCACAACAACTTGGCGACAAAAGATTTACGAGGACTAAAATAGGGAAAAGCGAGTTTTTCGTAAGACGTTGATCATGCAGGATTTTAAAAATATTTTAGTAGAACTTGTAACATACCAAAATGGACAACAATTACAACTCCAGGAAAGAATGGAAGAAAAATGGCAAAAACAATTACTACAAACGCAGGAACTAATATTAAAGGTAGCGGGTAACAAGCAACAAAATATCGAAAACAAGGCGACTTTTTCCCAAGACGCAGTGTGGAATACGATAGAAACATTCAATTACTCCCTAGAAGAGGATAAAAATTTCGGGGATTATTTCAGACGTTATGAAGACATCTTTAACATCGATTGTCAAAATTGGACAGAAGCAAAGAAGCTACGTCTGTTACTCAGAGAACTAGGAATAGAAGAATACGCAAAATTTCTGGATTACATTTTGCCAAAAAACACGAACGAATTAACGTTTGACGAAGCAGTTACATGTCTTACAGAGCTGTTCAGTCCAAAAACGTCACTCTTTCACAAGAGGTGGAAATGTCTTAACCTGGTAAAGGGCGAAAATGAGGACTATTCTACGTTTGCCGCAATCGTAATTAAACATTGCGACGACTTCAAGTTGGCAGAATTAACACCGGACAATTTCAAGTGTCTCATCTTTGTTCAAGGGTTAGTCTCAGCAAAAGACAGTGAAATGCGCAAAAGAATGCTTTCAAAACTACAAAATGAACCTGGACTAACACTACAACAATTATCAGAAGATTGCCAAAAATGTCTGAGTATAAAGAAAGACTCGAAGAACATTGAGGAGTCAGGAGTATCACATATACGTAAGGTAAACAAATGTTTACGTTCTTCACCCTCCCCGGAAAGAAAACAAAAATTCTATAATAAGGGAAAAAGTACAACATATAGGGCAAACTATGACGAAAATCGAAGCAAATATAAGCCACCCAATCTGCATGTTAACGATGTGGAGGATTACACTGGAATAAGGATTGCCGTTTTAAATATAAAAACTGTCTTGTGTGTGGAAAAATGGGGCACAAGGCATCCCAATGTAGGAACAGAAAAACTACTAGTAGGATAAGAGCTACTAGGATGCATGACGAAGACAATACCAACATAAGAAAATATGTGGAACTTGAAATCTTAAATAAAAAGATAAAATTGCAACTAGACTCGGGTTCCGATCTAACGATAAACTTACAGACATGGAAAAAGCTTCACAGACCAACCATGTTACATACACAAAAAATTGCTAAGTCGGTGACAGGAAAGCGTTTAAAATTCGAAGGAGAAATAATCGTAAATGTTAAATTTCACGGGAAAAAAACTCAAGATAAACGTAATGAAAGATACAGAAAATCTAGTGGGTACAGACTGGATGAAAAAGTTTGACGTATGGGATTCACCTATCAGCTCGTTTTGTAAGGGTGCAGCTAGAATTGAATTGAAATAAAATGTCCAACCAGTATGTAAAAAGAAGCGAAACGCGCCATTTGCTACCACAGATGAAAACAGTAAAGAGTTATACAAGGCAGTAAAGGAACTACCTGTGACCTTGCGAGAGATAAGAAAAAAAGCGAAAAAGGATGAATTTATTCAGCGAACGAAGGAAAAAATAAATAAAAACCGGTATACACCTACAGTACTCAAGAGATCATTCAAACAAGAATGGGTCTATTTCAGTAACAATATGTCTTATGAGGAACCAAATACAATAATTAACAGACTAGGAAACGTGATAAACACAAAAGGCGAAAAGATTACCCACAGAAAACATATTGACCAAATACAAAAAAGACGGGTTGAAGAGCCAAGCTCGTCACCCGCAGAAAATGACGAGTCGATGGAGGCGATCTTTGAAGTTTTTGAGATTCAAAGACCACAAGAAGACACAGAAATTGTAAGGACAAGCAGGAAGAGAAAATTTACAGTGCCTCTAATTGTCGACCATAAGAGAAAGGAAAAGATACTAACTCCCTATCTAAGGAGAGGGGTGTTAAGGGGTCTCCCCTTTTCGTACAAATGGACTGCACAAGGTATATATATACTACTACCAGTGAATACCCGGACAATCTGTAATAGAGGAGGGTAGCACAAGAGTCACAGTTAGCGAGCACGTAGACGCAGTAAGAAGTCATCCGCGATACTTCAATACCAAGACTGTATATATATTATTGCTACCAACCCGCATTCCTGGATCTACTTACCCGTATTGCCAGTTTGTATTATTACGTTAATACATTTATTTTCGTTATCCATTCCTGGCGTTTGTTATTCATTGATATCGGATTCATCCCGGAATCCACAACACTTAATCCGTTGGGTAGTGAAAGAGTGAGTTAGGTGTCTTTTCAAGGCCACATAAGCGTGTCGTATTTTACCTTACCCGTGACATAGAAAGAGAACTCATCTTTTGGGATTTGCGCTATATATGTGTAGTGAAAGAGATAATCAGCTACCTCGAAAAAGAGTTCGTGTTTTGTGTGCGATCTGCCGAAGAAAAATGACCTAAAATTAGTTAGCAAAAAACTACTTTAAGGACCAGAATCTATGGCGTGACCAATCAGAAAGATCTCTCGGTGAACAAAAGCCATTGTTTTTCACTTATGTGAGAGATTTGGATTTTCTGAGCTTGGTGGACGAACACGCGTTTTTGCTGGTGAGAAGTGAAGGTTGGATGTGTGACCTCATTTTTGTCGTTTCTACGTTGCCCGTTGGACTGTTACGATGGACTATCATTTGAATTGTGATTTGGCTACAAGTGCTGTAGTCGAGAGATAGAAGAAATCTATTGCAGACATTTATTGCTACTATAAGTTGACAGTTTTTTTTTCTTTTCTCTACTACTACAATATGCCACCAGTAATTTACCAGGAGATAACTGATAACTGACACCCATCAAACATGGCTCGTGGAACTAGAACAGTCTACCCCAGCGATCGAAATAAAGGGTTCGGTTCGAAATTCCAACCACCTGAAGAAGGCCGGAGCGTACAACGGCCGAAACGTTGTAACAAATATGGCGACAAAGATGAGGACAATAGTCCGAATAATGTAAATACTGTACATAATACCTCATCTCAGAAATATAGACAGACAGTCGATGATGTTATGCATTGATAATTTCGCAGCATGAGATCAAATATTTTCAATTCCACCCCGAGATGTCACCCAGCAGGTTTACTCATTAATCTTGTTTTCGTATATTTTTGGTTCTTGGCACAGGAAATATGAAAACAAAAGAGCAGTCTTTTTTTTTGGATAAAGAGTGACACGATTTTGTTTTCTGAAGTTCAGTCAGTTGTCTACATTTTTATTAATTTTGGACTTCAGTCAGTTCTTTCGCAATTTTTCTTCGAATTCTAGTCGACATATTTACATAGAATTATGTACCTGAGTCTACAATTTTATACTTTTAGAATAATGTACTTTAGTCTATATTTTATGCTTTTAGAATTATGTACATTAGTCTAAAATGTTATGCTTTTAGAATTATGTATATTAGTCTAAAATTTTATGCTTTTAGAATTATGTACATTAGTCTAAAATTTTATGCTTTTAGAATTATGTACATTATTCTACAATTTTACGCTTTTAGAATGATGTACCCTAGAATACAATTTTATGCTTTTGGAATTATGAACCTTAGTCTACAATTATATACATTTACAATTATGTAATTTAGTCTACGATTTTATGCTTTTAGAATTATGTACTTTAGTCTTCAATTTTATGCTTTTGGAATTATGAACTTTAGTCTACAATTTCCTGCTTTTAGAATTATGGGCTTTAGTCTACAATTTCATGATTTCATGATTTTAGAATTATGTACTTTAGTCTAAAATTTCATGCTTTTGGAATTATGTAACTTCGTCTACAATTTTATGCTTTTAAAATTATTTACTTTAGTCTACAATTTTATGATTTAATAATTATGTAATTTAGTCTACAATTTTATGCTTTAGAATGATGTATATTAGTCTACAATTTTTTGCTTTTAGAATTATGTATATTTGTCTACAATTTTATGATTTTAGAACTATGTACTTTAGTCTACAATTTTATGCTTTTGGAATTATGTACCTTAGTCTACTATTTTATGCTTTTAGAATTATGGATTTTGGTCTACAATTTCATGATTTTAGAATTATGTAATTTAGTCTACAATTTTATGCTTTTAGAATTATGGACTTTAGTCTACAATTTTATGCTTTTAGAATTATGGACTGTAGTCTACAATTTCTTGGCTTTAGAATTATGTACTTTAGTCTACAATTTCTTGGCTTTAGAATTATGTACTTTATTCTAAAATTTAATGCTTTTAGAATTATGTACGTTAGTCCCACATAGCAAAACTGATGTTTCCCTAAACACGTAGCAAAACTGATGTTGCCCTAAACACATAACAAAACTGATGTTGCCCTAAACATATAGCAAAATGTTGATAATGAAGAAATGTGCCTTTAGAGAGAAAAAAAGTACTGAAATGGGTTATCAGTTATGAATCAGTAAATGCTTGACAATTTCCTCATATATGATGGAAAGACTGAGGCAACAGAGCTATGGTTCTACAGAAGGATGCTGAGAATACCATGGACGGAACATTAGAGTAATGAGGAAACCTTAATGAAAATGCAACCAGAATGTACATTTTTTACTGAGTATCAGAAATAGACAGTTGAAAGAGTTGTGGCACGGAATGAGGCAAGGGGTTGATAAATTTGACACTCACAGGACACACAGAAGAAAGAAGGAACCTACCACTTGTAAATGGATGACAGTTCAGAGATTCAAACCGATAGTAAAATTACTAAGTAGAAAGAATAGGAAATTGTCGAGATGATCACTTACGTCCAGAATGGACACGTCGCATAAAGATAAAGTCTCTAGAAGTCTTATTTACATATTTTCTTAAGTCTACATCTTAAATTTCTTTAAAAAATGGAGCAAGTGATATTTGAAATACTGAAAAATATTTAAAAACATATATTTATTTTTCTTAGTTTGGTCTAGAATTGAATCGTATGTAAATAACGAAGATTGTATTGCCGACAGTTTAAATCTTTTAAGTAGACTTCATGAGGAATCTATTATTCTGGGATTTACAAAGACACTGGAATTATTTATATGTATGATGCCCAGCTTAAAACAGTATGGAAGCAAACGATGAATATTAGAAAGATCATTCAAATGAAGAGGTTCTGCCTTCCTGTTTTGAAAAATTAGCATTTAAAATACTGCTTTTCTTCTAACAATCTCTTTTTATATGCCCTATCCATTCAGAATGTAAGGAATCATGATCCTCCACAGCATCCTATCTATTGTTGCTATCTGTAATATTCAGTCCATTACAAACTCTCTTTTACGTCTGGTAATTTTCCTCCATTAATTTGTATAAAGTTATACGGCATGTTACTTGCTATCTTGTACTTGCCTTCGGTGTGTCATGTGAGCGTTAAATTCTCCAAGCATTCTTTCCTCATTATGCGTCCCATAAATGTCAGCTGTCTTTTTCTGATTCTTATCAAGATTTTATTTGCATTTCAAACCTCCTCATTTGTATTCAGTCTCTGTTCAAGTTATTTACAAAATTCTTTGGCAAATAATTATTTTTGGCCTCAAGTCTTTTCTTTCTCTATTCCGACTATGTCACATATTACATAGGAATCCAGCACGCATTTCATCATTTCTTGTGTCATTCTTCGATCCCATAATACATTTGTTCATTTTCTGAAAATCTTCTGTCTCTCGTTATTACTATTCTAATTTTAATGTCTGCGTGATATTTTGCGTCGTCTGTCATTGACACTGTCATTGCTACTTGTACTTTTGCAATTGGATGATTTTGATGTCCCCGTTTAGTAATTCATGTCTTGGCATCTCCCTTTTGCTCACAACCAAGCAATCGGTCGTTTTACAATCTTCTTGTTTACGATTACTATTTTTCTGATATTTCTTTTTAGTTTTTCTTCTGAATCTTCTATCGATACAAGGTTAATGCTAACGCTATCAATTTGAAGATTTTCCTATTTTAGCATTCTCTTTTGCCTGTTCGCATATATATATATATATATATATATATATATATATATATATATATATATATATATATATATATTGTGTGTATTTAGGCAGCATTTTTTCATTCATACATGTTTCATTAAATAATATAGACAAGTGTATATATATATATATATATATATATATATATATATATATATATATATATATATATATACTAGTTGTAATCTTCTAAATATAAGAAATTATACTCGTCCGGGAAACCTTCGGTGTCTTGATTTGCAAATAAACAAACCAACACCAAAGGGAAAAAAATGTACAAAAAAAGAAAGAACAGAGAACATATACGTCAGCCGAAAATAATCATCTAGCATCCAAGTTCAGAGTCCAAAGAAAAAAAAAACCGATACGAGTAAGTAAAATAACTAAATAAAGTGCTCGATACGCTAAGTAGAGCAAACCATAAATTAAGCCTAAAGAGCCAGACAAACCTACCACGGTTTCACCTAAGCAGATCTTCAGGGATCGCTGAGGATTCGCTTAGGTGAAACCGTGGTAGGTTAGTCTGGCTCTTTAGGTTTAATTTACACACACACACACACACACACACACACACACACACACATATATATATATATATATATATATAATTCAATTTTTCTTTGACTATTTCGGTTTGCCTTTTCACAAGGCTACATTTATAATTTCAAGCGCTACCTTCAAGAATTTTTAGTTTTTGTTTATTGTTTTCATGTTTAATTATAGTTGTGTTTTCAACGACGATTTTCCGGAATTGTGTATGTGGCCAGGGATGTTGTTTTAAATGCCTAAAAATGTTAGAATTATCATTCAAATTTAGTGTCAAATGTTATATGCACGAGTTTGTTGTTGCTTGGAAATCTTCCATGTAAACAGAAACAGATTATCATTATTGTTTTGTCCGTGTATTGGTTAATATATTGTAATGTAATTGTCATCTTTAATAATGGCTTATGTAAGCGGAAAGCTTAGATAGGATTAAAAAATATGTATCAATATTGTGATTTTCTTTCTTCGTTTAACGATGTGAAAAGAATTTACATAAAATAAATAGACAACACTTGTCTATATTATTTAATGAAACATGCATCAATGGAAAAATGCTGCCTAAATACACACAATTTAAATATATATATATATATACCTAAAAAATTTATAGTTATCATTCAATTTTTCTTTGGCTATTTCAGTTTGCCTTTTCACAAGGCTACATTTATAATTTCAACTGTTAGCTTCAAGAATTTTTAGTTTTTATGTTATTCTTTTCATGTTTAAGTATAGTTGTGTTTTCAACGAGGATATTTAGGCATTTAAAACAACATACCTGGCCGCATACACAATTCTGGAAAACAAAAGCTAACAATTAGAATTATATATGTAACCTTGTGAAAAGGCAAATTGAAATAGCCAAAGAAAAATTTAATTATATATATATATATATATATATATATATATATATATATATATATATATATATATATATATATTATGGTTTTAATTATCTTCATATATTATTCACCATTTATTGGCGTTCTTTATGTCTAGAATTTCACTAGTCATCCATTAATTTTTAGCTTTCGTCCACATAACTACTTTGCCGACGCCAGTTTTGCTTCTTTTAAAGTGCTTCACTTTTTATCCTCGACATATTCGCGATAGGCACGCATCTCACAAGGTAAGCCAAAAAAACTAGATTCTTAATAAAAACTATACTGATTTTCGTATTACACAGACGGCTTTAAACTGAAAATGAATGCCAGAAAGACTGTATAGCATCATCTTTCTCTGCTTGTAGAATGTCTTCATGGAATGATCAGCATTTGATTATTATCTCGTCGTGAACGCCTATGCCTGGTGAAGAATAAATAGGCTACGACTTCATTTTAAAAAATAGTTTTCGGTTTGTGTATGGTTTCAATATTGACCTGAGTTTGAAAAAAAAGCAACTTGACAAAGACATTTTATTTGTAGCTGCATCTCATATGACTGCCTGAAATATTTCCACAGATCTATACTAAGAATTCGGTATAACCTGAAGGGAATAAAATACAATTGGCTTGTTGTTCTAAGCAAATATCGAAACATCAATTCTGCATATCTTTTGATAAATAACAATTAAGAATTTCATAATCTAACTCTACTTCAACACGTTTTCATTCTAGAATTAGCACGATAGAAGACTAGAGAGCCAGTCAAGGTGGAGTATTACGCTTAAAATGTTAATGGCAAAATGGAGCTGATAGGAAAGGAAGATTATAAGAATAAGGATGGTAGACAGCGTTTGATCATTGACTTGAAGAGGCAAAGACTAATGTTTATGGAAATACCTACGAGGAAGTTTGTTCTCCAAAGTGGCAGTTTTTGGGAAAATGCTGTCTAAGTATATTTAGAAATTTGGTTGATTCACCTATGTGGAATTAACATGGCGTAATTTAGCTGTAAAAGCATGAACTAAAGACTGGAGATCATTTGAAGAATTGGCATGGAAATAGCGATAGAGTAAGCGATCGTCTTACCGCTTAGCGTTTGTCAGAATTAGTCTTCGACGAAAAGAAATCGTAAATAATTTTTAACCGTAGCCAGGCTGGAAACTGACGACTGAGCAGCTCCATTCCGGATATAACAACGATATTCGACTTTTTGTCTGTTTTGATTCTTGTAAACATTAAAGGACTCACGGATAGTGGCTTGGATTGAGGAATCGGAGAGTCGAGTTTGAAATCCATTCGAATCCATTACATTTCACTTACGTGCTAATACCCTTGGGAAAAGTATGGAACCTCTTCTTCTCCCACAGCTATGGGTAACTAGCAGGACAAACCGGATTCTATAGCCTTGGATGGTAACTGGTCTACCGCAGAAAGAAATGGCAACATCCTGCGGGAAAATTCTGCCTAGTCAGTCATGTATCAAATGTGTATCGCTCGTGGCACGTTACTGACTAAAAATTAATCATGTCACAGGTAATCAGATTCTTCATGGAGCTATAAACTTAGCCGACAATTTGTCAACCTTCTTGATATCCGGAGTGAAATTGCGACTCAATAGAAGTTCAATGCATGGGGCCTCATTTCGAGTACAAGACGCAACGAGAATGAAGATATAATACTAGTTTGGTTTTGTGGTACTGAAATTTACAAGTTATTCTTTCCTTTATTAAGCTGTTAATTGAGTTAGATCCAAAGAGAGATCATCTGTAAAACTACGATCAGCCTGATGTTTGGAAGCGTCCTTAAACTTCGGTATCATCAAGGGTTCTGTGCGCGATGACATCAGAAGTGGATCTGAATAGAGAAATCCTTACTGTTTGTTCCTTATCGGGTTGCTTCTTTTGAGATGATCAACTATCTCCTGGTTGATAATCGACAAAAATTTGAGAGACTATTACTGTGTTGGATATACCCCTCCCCATCAGCATGCTTAACAACGTTGTTATTCATGTGTTATTCGATCAAACTCGGGGAAGTGAGACCGAATCTCCATGAGTGTTGCACATTTGTAGCCTTGTACCAGAATTAGGAAAGTCAATCAGGCAATTCAACTTGTATGTTCACATGCTGATGTTGCAACTTTCTTCAGTATGTTCAATATTTTACAAGTACTCAAATTTGTTTATTGTCATTGTGATTGAAATGCTTTTAAATCATCCTCAACTGTTCCTGACACTTACTTGCCCCTTGTGCACACTTGATATCTGAAAGTGAATTGATATTAGATAAATTTTGATTTGAAAGTTTCATTGTATAATATTCGATCAATGTGACTAATATTCACAGCTGAATTACGTGCATTAACAATAAATACGAGATTGAAAATTGTTACGTAAAATAAATGCTTTGTTATCATAAAGTTATGTCTACTTTTATTTCAGTGACCGACTGCATAAATGTCACCGTAATTTCGATTCTGTTATGACTTTCAACAAACTAAAATAAAATAATAAAATTAGTTAAGGACACGAAAACTGAAAAGAAACTTTGTAGGCAATTCCAAGATTTCTCTAACATATTCTGAAGTATGGACAGTGATATTAAAAACCCAAACTTTTAGTTTATCGTTAACATTTATCAGCATTTATACATAAAAATAAGAGTTCGACTCACGTCAAAAGTTTATTTTATTTCTGATAGAACTGGAGAGAAATGTCTGTAGATTGAGTGTCTAAAAGGTCACGATGAAAAGCAACTAAAATTAAGATTAAATATTACTCAAAAATTAATGACTTGAGATTGCATAATAAAATCAAAATCAAAAATAATATTACGAATGACATTTAACCAACGATCTTAGACGCGATAAAAATAGTTCATTAAAATGAATGCAACATGAATCGAAATTTAATAACAATTGATAATACTTCATTTCATAAAAGATACTATTAGTAATTGACATAGTATAAGGGAAGGATATGGTCTAAAGAAAAGCAGCTAAAGTTAGCATGAAAATAGCGGATAGGATTCTTAATTAGGAGCTAAAGACATTTACATCAACCTACTAATCATCGATGTGTCAGCCGTAAAGAAATACTTTGCATATTATTTGTGGGTGTGTCCTGTTTCACGGTGATTACATGATTCTGGGATTGCTACCCAACTAGTATCTATTTTGAGAATATCTACAATACTTTTGTCAGGATACAATGAAACAAGAAGGGCTTATAGTCCAGAGATTAAAGTTGACACTAAGTTTATCCACCGTAAGAACACTAAAGAAAGATAGGCAGGTTGACAGAATAATGCCGCAAGTTATTCCCCAATGAATCGATTAGCAGAGTGATGAAGCCTTTCAGGAGCCGATCTGTCATAGAATCGAAGCACAAAAGCTTTGAACATGTAACGTCAGTAGGAAACGTGTTTAGATCGTTTTTAGATCTATATCTCTTACATTTGCAAGTGTCTTTGGGTTTATTCTCAGTGCTAATAATTTTCTTTTGTTGTATGAGTTTCTCATTGTAGATCATTAAACAGCAAATCTGTTCCCTACTCCAGCACCCTCCCCAGTATCAAACATTCATTTTATAATTTTTTCGTATGGTTTCAATACTTACGTTGTTTATTTCTACTTGATGAGTTTTTACCCCGTTATATTCTTACTAACAACCTATGAAATATAAATTGTCATGAAAGTACAAAATGCATCTTTATACCTCAGCAGTCTCTTTTGTCTTTCAGCGGATTTCAACATTACAAAGTCTATCTGGAACCTATCTAACTATTTTGAATATATCGAGAACCGGCTGCGCAGCCCTGATATAACCCTGGTAACCAATAATAGAAACGTAACAGCTCATACACCCGTGGGGGTTATTTAACCCCAGCACTATGACCCACGGGCTGAGTTTGTGTACAGTATGATCATCACATTAACGAGTGACGAAAGAGTAGATTTTTCACGTCTCGTTTAATGATTTGTTTTTGACAAACGTCATATCATCCATAGGTATGTCACTTGTCCCCCAGGGGTCAGATTTGCTGACATGTAACTTATTCGTCTTGTCGTTCGTGATGAGTGAGTTGATAGATTTTCGAAAGATTTTGCGAACTTTTTGAAAAGTGGAAAGGAATTTGGGGAAGGTGCAGTTGGTGCCAGGGAGAGTATCTTAAAGAGGGTAAAGGTGTCATTGTTTCGGTAGACTATTTTCTGTTAATATTAAATAGCTGAATACTTTCCCGACTGATTTTTTGAGATGTTCGATTTCTCTCAATTCTTCATCGGATTTTTATTACTTCCATTTTCCAAGTATGCCAGTAATGATGAGTACAATTGTAACTTTTGTTTTGCCCAATTTCATTAGTTCTTTGACAAAATATGAATATTTTTCAGCATTCACTCTGTTTCTGAATTCTTGGTCCGTTGAAACTGAGACGTAGAATATCGAAGAAATCTACTCGTCTGCATAAAAAGATTTGCTTGAATTCCTGACATTTATTTGTTCTATTCTCTTGGAGAGTCTCTGGATTGTTTTGACAATTATTTATTATACATAGCGTAGTTTAGTTTCAAAGCAACAGAAATTGATCACTCAGTGAGGATCGAACTCAATGCGTCTTAATAACTTGCGAGACGTTGATATTGTTGTGTATCGCCATACATATATAGCTATTTATATATTTTCTTATTTTCTCCTGATACTGTATTTCCCGCCGCCCACCGCCGCATCCATATACGACCATATATGTCCGTAACTTTCATCATTAAAGGACGGGCTACTAAACTAGAAATCACCGTGCGTCATTTATCTTGAAACCTGAGCGGGGTATAATATCGGGCACCAAAACACTCATGAAACACTAGATGTCCCAGAATTAAATAGGTATAATTGTAAATAACGACTCCAAACCATAATGTTAAAATAATAAAAAAACATCTTTTTGGCACACTGGTACCACTGATGACCCCCAGAATAGAATTTATGTGGTTATAAAGGATTAAATTATGATAACAAAGCAAATTGATTTGTAAATATTTAAAATAAACAATATATACATATAAAAGTATTATAATTTGAATATTATTGTTTATTTTTCAAAAATATTTCTTATCAAAATATAGGTGCTTGTAAATATGTTGGAGGGGAATTACCATATAGCAAGAAATACAGTAGTTAGTTCTATTTGTCGATTTATTTTATATATTTATTTAATTTTATTTTATTATTCATTTTATTATTTTATTTATGATGGATATTATCATTATTATTGTTATTATTGTTTGTGTGTTATGTTTCCTGATTTGTATCCCGTAGAGCCGGGTCCAAACTATGGTCATTAGGCGCTGTAGGAGAATTGTCATTTAATTGACAGCACTTTTCTTAGTATATATATATTCTGGGCAAAGTGTATGTTGATGCTACGTGGGACACTGTTACTAAAACTATCGATTCCTTTTCTCTCAAGGCCTAGTAGTTCCGATTACTATTGATGCCCCAGTCTTCATTCCCCATGTGCTGTTAATCTCGATCTCCAGTATTTCGGCAAATTTCTCGGTAATTTCTATGGAGGTGTTACTCTCAGATGGTACTGTTATGTCAATAAGCATAAAATTTATGAATATCTTGGCTTTTATTTCCTGTCAGTTTGAAGTGGCATGTCCCAGAGAATAGTTACATCTTTATTTTGGGTAACCGTGTCTGGTTGGTGGTCATACCATCTCTCAGTGGTTTCGGTTTGGTGCTTCTTGCATACCTTCCAGTGTACAAATATCGCTACCTTGTTATGTCCGTGGGTATGTTCATTTTTTTGCTAATTCCGGACATCCTGAGATAATAAGGTCGAGAGTTTAATAATATTTTCCGCAGATCCTGCATTTCGGATTAGTTCCTGCATTTTCGGATTAGACATCCTTGATTATATGACAGTGATAGGATCTGATTGCGAGGCTTTGGTCATGAGCTGCAATAATTAGGCCTTTTGTCTCCGCTTTCAGTCTGGTGCTCCTCAGCCACTGATATATTTTCTGTTAGTCCACATCTGCTTCTTTCGTTCTTTTTATGTATTTGCCACGCAATGCCTTGCCCTCCCAGATTTTTTGTAACTTAATCTGGTCAAGTTGTTTTGCTTTCTGTTTTACTCGTTTGGCGTAGATGGTATTCGCTTCGTATTTTTTGTTGGTAAGATTTCAGGTATATTAATCTGTTTCTTGAAGAGTGCAGCTTCTTTGTAGATGGAGTGGATTTGGTATTTTACTATTTGTAGGAGAGGGTCATTGGTTTTTGAGACGTAGGCTTCCAGTCCGATTGTTGAAGCTTTTAGAATTAATTAGTGTTGGATTAGACTTCGCTCCCCTAAAGCTCTTGATACGTCCAGCCTATCAACATCTAACTTCGGGTGGTGCATTTGGGTAAGCATTTTCCTTGTCTTTTAATCTTTTAATGTCATTCAACTTCCATTTAATAATGTTGAAGCTGAATGTGACTACTGCTAAGGAGTTGATAGCCGCCTTTTCTTGGCCCAATTCAGTTCGATTTCTAGAATCAAACGCGCTCTTCTATAATATTCTTTTCGGATATTTGTTTTCATAATTGAATGTTGTATTTCTATTCCTTCATTAATTAAGTAATAAGTATATGTATGTACCATCTTGGTCTAGTTCCTTAATCTTGTTGCTGATATCAAGGTCTAAATTCGTAGTTTTCTTTAGTTTACCGCCTTTGAATGTGGCTTTGGCACATTTGTTGATTCTGAACTCCATCCTAATGTCTTCACTGAAGGTTTTGACAATGGTGAGTAGGTTTTTCTGCTGGTTGTCATACTTGGCAATCGCTTTAAGATCATCAGTATAGAATAGGGAATTCAGTTTGCCATTCTGTGACTTGTATCCGTACCTACCATGACGTTCTATACTCCAGGCCAAGTCATGGCGCAACTGAGAGCCAGAACTGGAGGCCTATTGAAAAATGTAGGATTTTCAGAAATTTTAGAAGAAAATGAAGTCAACCACTTTATGAAATACTTAGAATAACATTTTTATTCACACCTGAGGATAATAGGATGTGTTGAAAGATAAATAAATGAAAATATGTATTTTTCCTATGAACACAGATAATTATTAAACAACACAAAGGGGTAATTATGATTTCTGGTAAAAGATATATTGAATCAGAAATTTATATTATTTACAGGTGTCACTGAATCCTTTATTCAATCTATTCCCTGTGAGTAAATAAAGACTTTGGTTTAAATTTACATTACAGTTACTGTAGGCAGCTGAGTTTCGCTAATGCAAGACAGAAGGGTAGTGGTGTTAATGAATCTCCTTGGAATATTCCGCTTTTGATGTTGATTGGTCGCGATGTTAATGACGCGTTTGTATGGCTTACATTTAGTGTAGTCTTCCAGTTTTACATGCAATCCGTTATGAATTTGACCGTTGTGGGGCATATTCTGTATATTTTAGACTCTTATTTATCCATAAGTGTAAAACACTGTCAAATGCCTTTCTGTAGTCGATTCATCATGTCGATAAGTTTCCTTTCTTTCTTCGCACCTCTTCCAATAGTGTTTCATTGATAATTAGTTGGTCCTTGCAACTGTAACTTCGTCTTTTACATCCCTTCTGTTCTGCTGGACGTAAATTGTTTTTCTCAAGGAAGTCCTCCCGGTTATGATAGCAGTGAGGATCTTGTGCATTGTTGGTAGGCAGGTGATGGGTCTATAGTTCTTCGGTTTTTGCGTCTCTTCTGTCTCTGCGACTAGGTATGTTATTCCCTATTTGGGGAATTTTTCTGGGTTTATGATTATATCATTGTATGCATGTGCGAGGTCTAGGTGGGTGATAGATAGTTTTTTATCCAAAAATTGGCTATTCGGTCTAATACTGGTGCTTTCCAGTTTTTGGTTTTGCAGATGGCAGCGGTTTTTTCAGTAATATCGATATCCGTCCATTTTTGGCACTCGATATGTGTGTGTTGTTCCTGTTCTTGCTTGATCCATGTAGCTCTTTCATTGTATATTTTTCAGTTTTCCCACATCTTACGCTAGACCTCATCGACTTCCTGGATATTAGGTGGGTGATTTATCTCTATTTTATTTTTTCCATATTCTCGATATAGTTTCTTGTGATTTCTTTGAAGTGCTTGTTTTTCCAGAGGAACATGTTGCTTTTTTCATGGCGCCTGATTCTCTGTGCCTTCGCTTGAATATTTTGTTTCAGCTTCTCTTTAAATATTGG
The DNA here is from genome assembly GCA_964036315.1 of Acanthosepion esculentum. Taxonomy (NCBI): domain Eukaryota; kingdom Metazoa; phylum Mollusca; class Cephalopoda; order Sepiida; family Sepiidae; genus Acanthosepion; species Acanthosepion esculentum. The sequence continues at coordinate 3,533,944 of OZ038485.1, read as the reverse complement.
TACGTCAATCTTATTCTTTATATCAAGGCTTTCTTTCAGTTGTTTCCTTTTTCTTTTTTCATTTTGGAGCCCTTGTCTGCTTCACTTAGAAGTGACAATTGCTCAGTAGCTGGCATTTTTCTTTTTCGTTTACGTTGGTTTTTTATTTTTTCACCTATTGTTTCTGAGATCATTGCCGAAGCTGCGTATATAAGATGATTATTTTCTGTTAGGTTCAGTGGTCTTTCCATTTCGTTCCTTATATGTCTAATTCATTGATTAGCAAGTTTGATGGTTTCCTTTCTTATTTTTGGAATTGTCGGCCTTCCCTCGAAAGACATTTTCTTTACATTCACCCATTTATATCGGATGTTTTTGTCATCTCTGTTCCTCTCTCATATTCGTCATTATCTTCCTCTATTTGCTTGTGTCAATCAGAAGGTTTATTAAAACTAGTTTCTATTTGTTCCTCTGCATGTGTCTCCTCTGGGTTGTTGGCATTTAGCCGCTCGATGTTAACGTTTAATTTATTTATGATGTTTCTCGGATGCTTTCGAGTTCTATGTCTGGTTTTCTTTTTTTCCTGATGTTGACAAGCCTTGGTAGTTTGTTATCATCGATGTTTAGTCTGTTTCAGGCATGTTATTGTCATTGTCTGATTTATCGTAGCAGTATAAAAGGCTATCATTACTTCAATATATACTTCCATAGAGCATTTATTTATTGTTATTTTGTGGGGTTTTTCTTTTAATGAATACAGAGGGCCTCTGTGAGGACTGTCCTCGGCGTGGTTTTCCTCTAGTTCTCATTGGGTATAGATTGTTTCATTTTGATCCCAATCTGTTTCCTCACTGAGGATCGCGGTCCTTGTTGACCCGCGTGACAACCGATGCGGTTGATCAATATTTTTCTTTGTGTCAGCATTATAGTTCATGTTTATCCATAAGTGGGGGCTGGTTCGTGGGCGCCAGAGCATATCCATACCATGTTGAGCCACCCCGTTAAGTGGGCCAGGTATCCTCCTGTTTTATTTTTGCTTTTACTAACAACAGCAGTAAAATCTTTTTTTTTACTATTCGTACTATGAACAACAACGGTAAAATCTTCGTTTATAAGCGTTTTGGATCCCAAGGAAACACGGCAAAGCGGAATCCATATTGCTTGCCAGAGAGCAGATCATGTGATGTAAGGTGGTTAACCACTTCGGTGTTGATAAGGGCTTCGAAGACTTTGCCGAAGAGGGGTAAGAGACTGATAGGACGGTAATTAGAAGGGTCGGAGGGGTCGCCAGAGTTCTTAAAGACAGAAACAATGGATGAGGACTTCTAGCAGTCAGGAAAACAAGACTCCTTGAGGCAGTAGTTGTATAATTTAGAGAGTGCGGGCGCCAATTCAGGGGCGCATTTCTTCAAGACAATTGCTGGTATCCCATCTCCACCACTAGCCTTGTGGGAGTCTAAATTAGAGATAATGACCAATACCAATGACGGGGATATGTGCAACTCGCTCAAAAGGGCCTCAGTTCTGAGAGGGAAATCGGGTATAGGTACACCGGAAGAGTCTAGCGTTGAATTGAAAGAAAGTTTCCGAGAAAAGCATCCAGCCTTGTCGGCAGAGGAGGTCAGGACGTCAAACTGGTTGAATAGAGGAGGTATAGAGGGTTTGAAATTGTTCAGAACGCTCTTTCAGAGACGTCAATAATCCTTGGGGCCGAATTTGCGAGATGCAATACGTTCCTTCATCCGAGCAGCGAATAGTGATTTAGCTTCTTTGAGGACACGCTTACACTCGTTACGGGCAGAGGCAAAGAGGCGTCTATTGCAGTCGGACATATCGCTACGAAATAGGTGGAAGAAGTGGTTCCTATGGGCAATGGCGGCTGAGCAGGCAGCGGAGAACCACAGGGAGGAGCGCGATTTGACCCTGAATTTCCTTGAGGGGATGAAAGCGTCAATCCCAGCTTTAACCCAAGATGAGACATCTGAAGCACATTCTTGAACGGGGAGCTTAAATACAACATCCCAAGGGGCATCGCGGAGGAAATCACAGAACGAGTCCCAGTCAGCTCGTTGGTAGCAGAACAAGGTTCGGGTAGTAGCAGGCTCTTTGCAGGCGGTGGGGTTGAAGGAGATGGTAATAGACACTACCGCATGATCAAAGTTACCAAGTGGGCAGAGCTGCGTGGAACTAAAGAATCGGGGATGGAGGTAAAACACAGGTCGAGGAGAGAGGCTTTACTGTCCTGGTTGTATGCAAAACGCGTGGGGAAGTCAACTATCTGCGTGAGGGATTGAGAAACTGAAAAGTTAAATGTGTGCATGCCTGCGAGGTCGGTAGTAGCTTTCTGAAGCCACTTGTTATGGTGGGCGTTAAAATCGCCAAACACAAATATGCGAGCGTACGGGTGGACAGAGAGAGCCTTGTCTATGCTGTCAGAAATGACATCAAGTATTCCACAATCTTGAGAGGATGGCGAGCGATAAAGGAAGAAGAGATAGCTTACAGCATTGAGAAGAGATAGCCGGAGACTCATGTACAAATGGTCCGGAGATTCGAGTGAGAACTCTCTAGCCAGAGGGAGATGGTCCTTGACGTAGACACCAAGGCCATGCATGTGGGTTAGAGAGTCTTTTCTGAGGAGAGGAAGGTAGCCAGGGATCGAGAGTTCAGAGGCGGGCATAGATGAGCCAAGTTTGGTCTCTCATACAGCCAGTATACCCGGTATATTCACTTGTTCAGCCATTTTAAGGAAAAAAATTTTTCTAGGTCATTCAAATTATTTATTTTTGTTAATAGCTAATCATTTATTTCTTCCTTCTTTCCTTTCTTTTCTTTCTCTTTCTTTCTCTCCGGTCCCCTCTTCCTCCCTCTCTCCCGTCCTCTCTCCCTCCCTCTCTCCCTCCCTCTCTTCCTTCCATCTCTCTTCCCATCTCTATTTCTTCCCTTAATTTATAAAAAAATAAAAATTATAAATTTTTTCTTTTTTCTTTCTTTTTTACTATTAATTTGTTTCCCTTTTCCTTTTTCCTTTTCGCTCTATTTTCGCTCTTTTTCCCTTATGTCATAAGCTATACAAACGATAGTACTAATAGTAAGAAGAATAGGAAAAGAAAGATCATATGGTATACACCTCCGTTCAACCAAATGGTCAGTACTAAACTTGGGCATAAGTTCCTAGCTTTAATTGGTAAACACTTCCCCACAAATAGCAAACTGAGCGAAATCTTTAATAAAAACACCCTAATGTTAAGAAAGAATCATAAAAAAGCATAATAGTAAAATCTTAGGAAAACACCCATGCCAAAACAGTGCCAATAAAACTCCTAAACTGCAATTAGACAAAAATAATGAAAAATCATGTGATTGTAGAAACCCTAATGACTGCCCGTTAGAAAACAGATGCCTCACTAAATCCGTGGTAAACCAATGTACTATCTCATCCATGGAGAGTCCTAACACTGACAGGATATACATTGGGTCAACAAAGAATAAATTTAAAATTAGATGGAGACAACTCAAAAGCTCCTTCAACAACATCCAAAATAGAAATCAGACATCTCTATCCCAATACTACTGGCATTTAAAAGAAACGAACAAAACACCGAAAGTAAAATGGAAAATAATAAATAGAACAAGAACTTGTAAAACCTGGGACGACCCATGCCCTTTATGCCTACATGAAAAACTGCACATCATTAAGTTTCTAAATAGTGAAAAGTTATTAAACCACAGACATGAGTTAACGCATTAAATAATTAATAAATAGTTATAAACAAATAAAGTCCATAGTTTAAAAGCCTTAAAAGCTCAGACCCAAAATTAATGAGAAAAACCCTTTGTTGAAGTAGAAAAAAAAAAGCCAAAAAAAAAAAGCCATTTGAATAAACAAATAAATAAACAGATTAAATAGATAATAATGAAACACAACCTTCTCGATACTTAACGACCGGCGGCAAAGCCATAAAAAATTGCCGTTTGACCAGCTTAACCTACTATCACTCTTGAAATAGACCCCCATTGTAACTTGACATACATTTTTCGAAGAGGACTGGTCTGTAGATAAAATTAATTCTTAGCTCTTTGACCACCTAACCAAAATGGCCGACACTAGCCGTTTCCATAGCAACCAATGTTCCAAGAGACCGCACTTATAAACACGCTCTAACCAAAAGATAGCTTATTCCCAAATTCTCGCTTGACGAGGAAGCGTGTCCAGGCACCTTAACTCAACATTATTTCAAAAATTATATTAGGGGTCTCGGCTCTCGCTTTTGAAACATGAGAACTCTTATGTAGCGAAGGAATCACATTTTTAAAACAAATATATTATAATATAAGTTCTACTTCTGTATGGAGCACTGTCTTTTTGAAAATAAAAGCAAAATTACTAAGGAACACCGGATTATTGACCTAACGTGTTTTTTCCTATTTTTCTGCATACCTGCATATATATATACATATATATATATATATATACACACACACACACACACACACACACACACATATATATATATATATATATATATATATATATATATATATATATATATATGAAGAGTGATAGATAGATAGATAGATAGATAGATACGTATGAATATATATAAAAATGATTATAAACTGTTTATTTTCGTTAATGTAACCTAAATGTTTTTAACGTCTATTATAGAAGAAAGATTTTGGAATTTCCTACATTTTCTGACTGAAAAAGTTTCGTCTAAACTCCCAACTCTGAATTAGATTTTGAGTGCTTTCAGAAACCACGTCCTTCTTGAAAGAAACACATCTTTGACAGACTTTAAGTACTTGTTTGCCTTATCCAAACAAATGTCACATTCTTCAGAGCGTAGTGCTAAAGCCTTTTATCTCTGCTGGGCATGGACATCTTACTACGACGTCTTTTGGCCAAAAGATTTTTTATTACTGAAAACAGTTATTATTTTGTAGTATTATTGCAGACACTGTTCTGTTCGTCTTTTGGTTTTTCGTCAGTTCGAAAGTTTAAAGTTTTTCGCGGTTATAGATGAACTCTAGTTCTGATAAATTGTTGCAGATAGATTTAAGCAGTACTATTTAGAAGATCAATATTCTGACATGTTATTGAAATTAACTCTCTCTTTGCTTCCCTCTCTCTCCATAGATAGATAGATAGATAGATAGATAGATAGATAGATAGATAGATAGATAGATAGATAGATAGATAGATAGATAGATGCATGCATGCATGCATGCATGCATGCATGCATGCGAGATGGAGTAATGGTTAGCGACTCGGATTGAGAAATTGGAGGGCCGAGTTCGAATTCATGTCGAATCCATTACATACCCTTGGGAAATATATGAATCCTCTTCTAGCAGGACAGACTGGGTTCTATAGCCTTGGATGGCAACTGGCCTAGGAGATTGACAACTCTGAATTCAAAACCTGCGGAGGGTCGTTTGGGGACCTAGTGGCACGTAGTGCACCAGGTCTCTGTATTCGGACCTTCAAAACGTGTGGATGGTTCTGCACAAAGCCTTCACCACTATAATTAAATCTAATGTCTGGGTGTTGGTTCCGAGGAACAGAGCTGCTTGACCCTCATACGTCGAATACGACGGGGGAGTTGAATGTATATATAATCAATTCGCCACAAGCAAGGCTATAAAAAAGCAAGAAGCAGGAAGAGAGATTCACAAGCGAAAAGTGCGAGAGAGTAGATATGCCTGGCATAGAACTTATGCTTACATCTAGCCATTTCAACTGTAAAATGATAAGACAATTTAGTAGAACGCTTAAATTAAGTCTAGGTACAAGAACATTAGAATACTTACCATGAAAATATTTACAGAAAAAGGCTCAGGGAAACTACGTTATGGCTGTGAGGAAGTGACTGAAGTTGAGATGCCAGGTCAGGACAAATAACATTTCAGATTATTCTCTGTATTTTATCCAGAATCTCTAAATGCATATCAAAAGCAGCAGATCTGATGTAGCAGCAATATATGAGTTTGTATGGAATCATTCGGAGAGGTATGTACAATATTTATTCTACTAAAGTACGTTGAATAAATTCAAAGGACATTTCGTTTCTTGAAGCCTTTAATATTATAATAACGAACAAAATTCAGTAATTTCTTTACTCAAGGGAATTCGGATGTAATTACCAACTGATTGATATTCTGTTCCCCTCGAAGACATATCTTGTCTGCATATAGCGTCAAGAATGTTATGTTATTAATTCGATGTGTCTGTAGTTCGCGGTAGAAACGGGTGGTGTTTCTCGCGCTGCTACTCATGGCTTGTATGGAAATTGGAACAAGCGACTGACCAGCGAAAGAAAAGCCCAAAGAGAAATGGTTTTCCTTATAACAAGATATGATTTACTACTTTAAGCAAGAGAATAAACTAATGTTTAAATTTGAGAAGGAAAAAAAACGGTATTTCATAGATTTCGGGGAAAAGTGGTGGGTGAAAAAGTAAAATTGATTGGTTTTTCCAGAAGAGCTTTTGGGCGGATGGCAAAAGGTTTATTCCGAAAATGGTTGTCATATTTGCCTTGTGCTATGATTCAGAGACTGAAACTTTTACTTCGAACATTCCAATATTTTCTTAACTAATGAACCAAATGCCTTTACCGATAAAAGAGAGCAATCATCAAAAAACTTTATCAACTCTGCTAAATTAATCTCTTGCTATATAATAATATTCTATAAAGAATTCTCCAATAGTAATGATGAGCACATTCAAATATTTTTCGGGACATGAATCATATCAATTCAAATCGTAATAAACATACTATTGAGTTATTTTACTGTCACCAGAAATACTTCAATTACATAAAAAACGAAAAAACAATAAAAGAAATATAGTCTATAAATCGAGTAGATAAAATAAATCGCCGAGGCTTCGTGACAAAAATACATGCCGAAGAGCTTACTATGAACATCTCATATGGAATAAACTATAAAATTATGCAAAATACTAATGTTGTATACTAATTCTCTTGTCCGTTGGGAGGTCATGTATCTATCAATAATAATAATAATAATAATAATAATAATAATAATAATAATAATAATGGTATGAACATCACCCAGACCCGGTTACAGAGACAGGGCCTGTAACAATTTTATGGGACTAAATACATACAGACAGAACAATCAAAGCTTATCGCCCAGACATCGTGATCAAAGACCACAAAAACAGAATGTGCTTTCTTATTGATATGGCATTCCCTTCAGATAGTAATTTGTCTTTGAAGAACTTCAAAAACCTATCAAAGTACAAGGACCATGAAATGAAAGTCTAAAAACTTGGCACGTGAGGACATCAACAATTCCAACTGTAGTGAGAGCCCTCAAATGGATTGGAAAAGGTTCCGATAGAGTCATTGAAGGGATTCCTGCTAGCCAACGCCTTTAAGAAATACAAAAGGTTGTACTCACAAGCACAGAAGAGCTTTATCTATGTAAAATGTGTGTGATCTTAGGTCTCGTATTTTTTTAGAAAACTGATCAAAGGAAAAAGTCATGAAGCCATTTCTGATCTTAAGTCTCTGGTTGGGACACAGAAGGAAATGGGTATACAACCGAAATCAAAGGTAATAATAATAATAATAATAATAATAATAATAATAATAATAATAATAATAATAATAATAATAATAATAATAACAACACAGTTTAACATGAATCTATAGAGCACCTTTCTTCGGATTATGGTCGACAATGCAGCAGCACTCTAGCATTGCATCTGCAAAATCTGTAGGTTCATTTCAGTCAGCTGAAGCTAAAATCTATCCCATGTCCATAACATATGAACCCACATTCGTTTTAGAACTCGAACCGTTAGCAGAAAAATAAACGCTCCATTGGCTCCATTCTAGCACAATGTGTGTGCCTTTCTTTATGTATTTGTAGAATTTATAATAATATTCGAAACTAGAATGTTTGCTTATCTACATACGTGTATATACATGCAAAACCACCGATGCATTTACATATATTAGAAAAAAATTTTCCTCAGTTTTTGATTTCAGAGTTGTTATTCTCCTAGTTTGATTGACAACCAAGGCGATAATCTGTACTGATATTTACCCATACCTGTAGGGAGAAGACATAAATTCATACCTTCTCTGTATTTAGTTCTTTCGAAAAATGTGGCTGATTCTGTAAAAGCCTTCGTCATTCTACTCAAATTATATGGGCGGATAGTTTGGCTATTCTATTCTAAGAACTGAACCACTGGATTCTCATGGGTCGAAAACGTCGCAGGAGTCCATTATGCAAATGCATATTCAAAATCGAATCGTTGTCATTATAAACATTCCAACTTTTATTTCTTCTAGATTTCTATTGGCCCTAAACTCTCGAAACCTTACGCACAATTTGGAAAGTTTCACATTAAATGCCTTAATTGGTAGCAAAAGAAATTCACCAAAAGACATTCCTTGTCGATTCTATTTAATAAAACATGTTTAAAGAAAGGGTTGCTTCCTCAATGTATTACATTTGAATATACAAATACGCATACAAGCGCAAACACACACACACACACATACATATTTATATATATATATATATAAAGAAATATAGTCTTAAAGTGTGCTATATTTATGGGATAAAGTGCTCAATATCAGAGATAGAGCGTGTGTAAATATAAAAGTGAACATAGAAGTCAACACTTAGAGGCGACAGTCTGTTTCATGCTAGATACAATCGTCAGGCCTAACGATTGCATCTAGCATGAAACAGACTGTCGCCTGTAAGTGTTGACTTCTATGTTCACGTTTATATATATATATATATATATATATATATATATATATATATATATATATATATATATGTAAGCAATTATACTCGTCTGGAAAAACCTTAAGTGTTTTGGCTTGTAATTGAACAAACCAATACCCAAAGAAAAATAAGGGATAAAAAAGAAAGAACATGTAATTAAGGCGAAAACAATCGTCCAGTATCCAAGCTCAGTGTCCAAAGAAAAGAAAACTCCAAAACGAGTAAAGCAAAAGTAACTAAGCAAAGTGATCAATACACTGACGATCCGCGTAGGTTAAACCTAGATAGGTTTTCCTGGCTCTTTAGGTTCACAGTTATATATATATATATATATATATATATATATATATATATATATATATATATATATATATATATATATATATATATATAAATTAAATAATTAAGAAAGAAACAACCTTAAAGTTCCATGACTATAATTTATTTCCCACAAAAATATATTTTCCTGGTTCATCAGGTCATATCTCTAGTTACAATAGAATTTGATATATACATATACATATATATATCTATATGTGTGTGTGTGCGCGCGCACGCGCGTGTGTGTGTGTCTGTGTGTATGTGTGTGCATGTGCCTGTTTCATTCAATGTGACAGACAAGGAAAATCTCATTTCTTATAAAACTTTTTCTAATGTTCTTAAATATATCCTATTGATGGTGTAAAAGAAAGTAAAAAAACTGTCCATAATGATTCTTCTTCCAAGCGCTTACGACCATTTCATTGGCCCTCTTCAAGGGATTCGTTATTAATATGTTTACAACGTTTGTGTTCTAAGGTGTATTGTGTTGAAATGGTAGAAATATGATTCTGCTTCCATGTTGGGATCTTTTAAAAGACCAGGAACACGTCACTGCTTGCTTTTTATGGCAATTAAATACTTTATATCTATATATAGAAACAGTATTGTTCATAAAAGAATAATTTTAAATAAAGACGTTGTTGACAATTAGAAATCTAATTTTCATTACATATATATATATATATATATATGCGTGTATGTGTGACGTTGTGATGTGTCAAAGTTAAGCTTAAATGTTGCAACAATGAATATTTTAAGATTCCCAGCGTGAGTCCCTGTTTTTATATATGGAATTGGCTGTGTGCGTCGTTTGAAATAAAAAAAATCTGTCAGACATTTATGCAAGATCAGTGATGTTTTCCTATTTTTTCATCTTATTATTCTTTTATTTCAAAGCTAATGTCGTTTCCAATTCGACAATCATTAACATCGATGGAGGAGGAATCAGGAAGTCCTCAGTTTTAATCCTATGAAGTTCACTTCATGCTTCGCTCTCCAATAGACAAATAAAATCTTGAAACTTGGCTACAGTCTCCCTCTCCTATTTTTTTTATTACACACTTATTCCCGCTCTAAATTACTACTACTGGCAGTAGAACTAATAGCAGAAGTAGTTCGAATTTTCCTAATCAGCAAGGCGTGGTCCATCTCATGTACATCTCATCTCATCGTAAGTTAATTGATTAATTTTTGATGCAAGCTACAAAGAATATGCAACCGTACTGAGATCAAAATGAAACGACCTAAATAGTAATAAAGAAAATACCACATTTAAAACATTTAGATAATTTAAAACTATTACCTCAACGACTTCTTGATGTTAAGCTATCATTAACGTCGAGAATATCGAAAAAGTTCGCCTGCTGATAGGTTTGTAGATCCTTCTCTAAAAGGAATTGTAAATATCAAACATCGTCCCAGTGAAGAAGATATGAGATCAAATCTTATCAGAATCCATTTCATTATTTCCAATTTGAACTCTTATACTAGCAGCTTTAAAACCTCATCAGTTGAAGCTGACTGTTGTTAACAATTTGATCTGGGATATCCTAAGCGTGTAAGAAGTTACCATTACTCATATAGCAGAGTTTACAGGTCATTCCTTTCTTGATGCTGCTTGTTTAACTATCGTAGAATGTAAAACGATTTGATAAACGCCTTATAGATTAACATTCCAAAGTCAAGTACATTTATCTCTTTTTTTTAAATGACTAGTAATCAGTATTCACATACAAACACACAGGCACAAACACGTCTTAATCTTTTCTTTCTTTCTTTTTTCAGCATTTTCTGTCGAAATCTAATTGGGGAAAGTCCTGCGAGATATTGACTCAATTTGGCATTTCTTAAACGTATATACTTCTGGTAAGTAATTAACTGGACCTCAGTTGGCTTTGAATATGTCGTTGGATTTCACAGGCTTTTGTACTGAACGGAAAGTGGTATCAATTTACTTAAAGCCATAACGATAGTCATACACAAGATCTGTTGCACGATTATATATTTAAAATTGGTAGAGTTGGAATTTAGCTTAAGACAAGGCGTACCGATTGCGTACTGATCTCTTTGGAAAGATATGGGTTCACTTCTCGTTTTAATATGACAAAACAACAGATCTTTCGGCAAACAACATTTTGATACTTGCATGTCACAATAGTCCTGTTACTAACATGTCACAATAATCGAAGAACCACAGCCGATGCTTGAATCCGCTAGAAATATCGAAATCTATGTATACTACTTTTGAAGATATATACCGAGGATAATTTTATGAATTAGATACAATAAACGATTAAAAAAGCACAAATCTTGAGAAAATTGAAAATCTATGTCAATATACTCTACTAAGTTATATGACTAAATTAAGTTCCGTTTTACCGTAGATCTCAGCATACAAATACTATCAAATTTTGTTTAAAGGAAGCAATTTATGATTTAGTTTTTGGCATATCCGAATTGTCGGTATCACAAATCTTGTACTCTGGAGCCCTTACTAAGGATGTGATGAAAGATTTAGGTTTGATCAAACAAATACAAACGGTAGTCTTAATAAAATAGTTACTAATATTTTGTTTAAATTCCATATATATAAAGATTGACCTGAGTTCTAAGATGAAGCCTCAAAAGTGAGACAAGACCTCATACATTAATTACTGACCGCAGTACAATCGCAAATAGATGACAAATATCGTAGAACAATGAAGAAAAAAATTAAACACATTACCAAGATAATAGAAAGAAAAAGAGGTTTTAAATGTGGCTCCAAAAAGACATTTTACAAAACTTATAAAGGTAAAAGAAAATGTGGATTGACCAGCAAGAAGGTATTCGAAGAAGCAGCTGTTGTTGAAAATATTCAGAATCCTAACAAGAACGCAACGACACTACTGACTTTAATTAAACATCACAAAAGAAATGTGTAAGCTGAGTAAAGAATTACATAAAAACTGGTTTCTCAACAGTAATTTTTAACGATGAATGTAGAACTATTAGGTCATCCCATAAGTTCTGTCTGAATTTTAACTTTTTGTTAATAATGAACGAAATTTAAAGAGTATTTTATAATGTCTAATGGAGCTGAACATTATTTTTATGTTTAGATGCATTTAAACTGATCAAATTTAATTTCAGAGAACAATAAAATTAAATAACATGGAAGTACCCAATAATCATTTGAGGCGCATAATGCTTTATGAGTTCAAGAAAGGAAACTCAGTAGCCGAAGCGGCTAGAAACATTCACTCAGTTTATGGAGAGGAATGTGTGAATGAAAGAACTTGCAGAAGATGGTTTGCAAAATTCAGAGGTGGAGATTTCACCCTTGAAGATGAAGATCGAACCGGACGTCCAGTTGAGTTTGAGGAAAAGCTTCTTGAAGCAGCCCTTGAAGAAAATCCTGCTTTATCAGTTGAGGAATTGGCAGTGGTTCTCAGTTCAAACCATACAACTGTTCATCATCATCTTCAACAACTTGGAAAAGTTCCTAAACTTGGAAAATGGGTGCCTCATGAATTGTCTGAAAACAACCTCAAATCCCGAGTTGACATCTGCTCTTTTCTCCATTCTCGCCAACTTGTTTCACCTTTTTTGGATAGACTTGTGACTGGCGACGAAAAATGGATCTTTTATCGAAATGTTAAGTGTCGTAGACAGTGGCTTGGTAAAAGGGTTAAAACCCCAGCGACAGCCGAGAAGAGAACTTCATGGGCAAAAGGTTCTTCTTTCAATCTGGTGGGATTGCCAAGGAATAATCCACTTTGAATTCTTACCATCTAATGCAACAATTAATGTTCAAATATACTGTCAGCAATTAGAGCGTTTGAACCAATCTTTGAGGAAAAAAATACCTGCTCTCGTGAATGGAAAACGGGTGATGTTTCATCAGGACAATGCGCGACCACACACAGCAAGAATCACGTCACAAAAGATCGAAGAACTTGGTTGGAAAAAGATTCCTCATCCACCTTATTCTCCCAACTTTGCTCAACAGACTACCATTTGTTTCGTAGCTTGCAGAATCATTTGGAAGAAACAGCTTTTGTTACATTTGTGAGTTCTTCGAATCAAAGCCAAAAGAATTTTACAGTAATGGAAATAGTAAGCTTGTTAATAGATGGAAGGAAGTCATAGATAATCAGGGAAAATACATTGTTGATTTAATCTGTAATTAAATGTAACATTTGGTCACTTGTTTTCTTTATTCAAAATTCAAACAGAACTTATGGGATGACCTGATATATTGGATAAAACTGATAATAAAAATGGAAATAGAATAAAAACGACATAGAGGAGGATAGACGGATTAATGGTTGGAGCTAATATGGAATCGCTCACTTTAAGGTTGATGATGGAGTCGAGGTAAACACAGTTTTTTTCCGAGTTATTAAGCGGTTATTTTTTGGCTATTCCCCACCTTTCCAAAAGTATATTTCAAAGATACCAGGTTAATGGAATGGCCTCCAGAATCTGCAGGTAAAAATTCAATAGAAAATGAGTGATCTTTTATATAAAGAGATGTAAATGAGAAACCCGGCGCTAAAAAAAAAATAAGATTTAGCCAAGAAAAACATTGTTTGCGTTTCCCTACAAAACCAAAATGAAATTAGAGCAAAATCCTTTCGTGTAACATTCGGTTCTCAAAGCTTTTGGACACCTCATACTTCATTTTAAGTTTTAGCTAGAATTCAAAGTTAACATTTAATGTTATTCATTAACGAATGTTTGAATATTTCTATTTTATTACAAAGATTTTAGCTTAGTGCATCGCAGGTTTCCTCTGTATAATGTTGCTATGGGTGCTTCAAATTTTTGTATAATTTAAAACGATGAAAGTCAATATACAAGGGTTGGACAAAATAATTGAAACGCTTGTTAAATTCAAAGGAAATTTATTTAATATGGAGTTAGTCCTTTAGCCTTACATAGAGCTTTAATACGTCTAGGAATGGAATAATACAGATTCCTGACTTCATTCAGAGGAATTTTAAGCCATTTTTCCATTAACACCTGCTCCAGCTCTTTAAGACACAACGGTGGAGGATAGCGGCTGCTAACTTGTCGCTCCAAAATGCACCACAAATGTTCAATAATATTGATATCTGGAGATTGAGGAGGCCAGTCCATATGTTCTAGCTCACTTTCATGCTCTTCATGCCAATTCTTAACTACTCAAGCGGTATGTATTGGAGCATTATCGTCTTGGAAGATGTAGTCACGATCAGGGAATAAAGTCTGAGCCATTGGATGAACATGATCTTTCAAAATGTTCTGGTAATCTTTTTCTGTTCATTCTACCATGCAGAGCAACTATTGGACCGAGACATTTCCATGATATGGCGGCCCAAACTATCACTGATCCACCTCCATGTTTCACTGTTAGAAAAAGGCAGTCAGGGTTGTAAGCTTCTTTGGGCTGCCTCCACACATAAACTCGCCCTGCAGGTGGGAAAAGAGAAGAACTGAACTCATCTGAGAATATGACTTGCTTCCATTGGTCTGCAGACCAGGCATTGTGATCTGTGCACCACATGAACCTCTTCTGAATGTTGCGAGTGGAGAGAAGAGGTTTCCTTACGGCGACTCTTCCATGGCATCCAGCCTTATGGAGGTCATGACGAAGAGTTTTAGTAGAAACTGGACTATTCAGATGATTATTCAACTCAGCAGTCACTTTGGCTGCAATAGTCCGATTATTTTTTGCCACATTGCATTTCAATGCACATCGGTCCCTGTCAGTAAGTTTCCAAGTGAGGCCCGAATTGCTGCAGTTTCTAGAGGTTTTGCTCTGTTCTCGAATTGTGTCATAGTTCTTGATATGGTAGCTCTTGAAAAGCCAAACAGTTCTGCAACCTTAGTGATCGAGGCTCCTGCCATGCGAGCTCCAGCAATTTGCCCTTTTTCGTACTCGGAGAGGTCACGCATTTAGCTTACATTTTACTAAATTCTAAAAATAAATGAGACAAAGACAGTAAATTAGATAAATAAACGTATTTAAAATAGATATAACCTTCAATTACGAAGTTTTATTTAAATTTCTTAACATAATAGGTCTTTGAAATATATTTTGTCCAACCCCTGTATAATCTTTCAAATACCTTTGCAAAACAACAGTTGTTTAGGTCGGAAAGGTAATCTTATGAGATATTAGCGAGAACATTTAGCAGTGAGGAATATATAATTCATTTGACGTATTCTTCATAATTGAAAAATTTTGGAATGCCCTCATAGTTTGCCAGAAATGTTTTGCTTCCGTTTATTGCCGATGCTATCTGTTTTTCAGTTGATCCCAAAACATCAATTAATTTCACATTCAAATGAAGCAATTACAGAGCTGAAGGGATTGATTAATTAATTATTTAAATAGATTCCATATTTTCTTTCCTTTGCTATAAACTATAATACAGCGTCTTGGGTATGACAATAAACTACATCCGCGTCCAGGGTAAGACGATAAACTGCGTCCAACTGCTTGGCTTCTGATCAGGAGGCGTTGAGGAGCGCGGAACCTCCTCTTAATTGCTGGTGTTTCCAGGCTGACCCTGATCCGGAGTGGTAGCACGTTAGGTTCCTAACTATGGGTAAATAGTTAACCCCGAAACTGATGTAAAAAGCATTATAAAAGTGTAAAAATAGGTTTAAATATCAGAAATACTTTGAAAAATAATATTACCAGCAATAAGTTTTTGAAAAAAAAAACAATTATCAGCTATAGGATTTTGCAAAAATAATATTACCAGCTATACGTTTTTGCAAAAATAATATTACCAGTTATACGTTTTTGCAAAAATAATATTACCACCTACATTTTTGAGGACAAAATATTAACAGAAATAGATTTTTGACAAAACAAAAATATTACCAGAAAAAAAGTTGTCGGCATTAAATGACTCATTGAGGTTGATATAACGTATACCAAACCAAACCAAACCAAACCGAACCAAACCATAATGCAATTATTGATTTCATGAGGGTTTCGATATTGTTGAGTTCTTAGATATTTTCATCGTAACAAAATGGGCGTTTGTCAAGCGTTGATGCGATTGTAAGGCGAAACTATTATTGGCTAAAATTTAATTTTAAATTGAAATAGTGACCTATACATATATATCTCCATCTATAAAAGGCAGGATGTGTGTGTGTGTGTGTGTGTGTGTGTGTGTGTGTGTGTGTGTGTGTCTGTCTGTGAGTAACGAATGCACGGCCGCAATTTTCGACTGATTTGAACCAAGATTTACATGCACTTGCTCCAATTTAGTGGGAAGACCAAGACCGACTTTGCATTTCCCAACTCCCATCGATAGTGGAAATAATAGATTTTTTCATGCTTCTACGGCAGTTTTCATGTAGTTTGCGGTCATTTTCTACTGGCCAGAGTGAGAGCCTACAGCTGGCTGCCACGAATAGGCAGGAAGATTCTATTGGCCAGCGTGAAAGCCAACAGATGACTGACACGAATGTTAACTAGCATACTAGTATGCCAAAAAAAAAAAAAAAAATCGATAGCTGCATTCGTCACAAGTGGGACAAATTTACTCCAATTGGCTCATTCGTTTGCTTAAACTCAACGTTGATTCTGATTCCGCAGAACTGGGTTGGGTGTGAAAAGTATTTGTTGTTAACATTCGGTTTTTCCAGTTACGAGTCCTTTTTTAAAGCTGATCGTTTTCTGTTCATTTTGTTTAGTTCTTTTTCGTAACAGATTTAATGTTTAGTATAGAGCTTTGAAAAAATTCGCAGTATTAGGTAGACAAGAAGTAAGGCATGTAGCAACATCAGCACGGCAAAGGGCACTCCTTTAAAGGCAAAGAAGGGTAAAATATTTTAAGTCAAGTGATAGCGATTACTGTATGAGTCGTACGATTTTTGAATCAAGCACGGGCAACCCAGGGCCATGCTGCTAGTATATATATATACAGAATGTAATGTGTGTGTTATACAATTGGACGACTAGATTCAAGCGCTTGATTTTGCATTTCTGGACATTTCCTGGCATTACCTGGCAGCTAAATTGGTACAGCAGAAAGATGTTGATTTTAAAAAGTAACAAAAATATTCATTTTTATTCTTTATAGACTAACAAATATAGAGGCGGTCTGTTCGGAATGTATCCAACCATTGCGATTATCTCGAAAATCGGCCGGGAAAAAAAGAGGTTGAGTTAAATGAGAGACGAAGCAGGGTATTTTGAAGACAATGAAGGTGCTATTTTCTTCTTGGATCATTTTCTTGCTAATATCTATCTATCTATCTATCTATTTATCTATCTATCTATCTATCTATCTATCTATCTATATATATATATATATATATATATATATATATATATATATATATATATAAATTAAGAAAGTCTTTGGCAAGGTCGAAAATCTTTTCGTTTCACGCGTTTTGTCCTTAGTACTTCAGTGGATTAAAATGTTGTTTATTTTATTGTGATTACTAGTGTGCAAGAATTAGAAGCGACGCTAGAATTTCAAACTTCTAAATCTAGGTTTTTTATATTGATCTGTTTGTGTATATAGACTAACCGATTTCATTTAGCTTCTTTATCACCTTGTGATAGAGTCTATTAAAGTTGTTCTTATATATATATATATATATATATATATATATATATATATATATATATGGCGTCACACATTATGAAATGGACAAAGTCCGACAATTATTTTAAGACATTTTTATGTTTATACATTCTTTTTATAGATAAAAATATTTAAGTAAATGCTTTGTTTTATAATATTCAGTATTAATAACATTTACCGACCTGTGACGTCATTTATTTACATTTGGATACACTTTGAGCAGATATGAATGTACGTGAAATTTATGGAGGTTTGCAGTTTAAAACAGTAAAATCGACCTTGCTAATCGAACGATCCTCTGTGGCTCGATTGGTTAAAACACGTTAGGCTATATGACGGTTTTATATATGATACAGGTTCGATTCCTGTCGGAGGACGAATATTTTCTATGAAAATTTCTCCGACATTAAGAGGTCAATGTTATTAATACTGTTTATTATAAAAAGAGCATTTTCTGAAATATTTGTATCTATAAAAAGAATGTATAAACATAAAAATGTCTTTATATATATATAATTTACAATTTGCTCTATTTATTGCGAAAGAGTGCATATAGTCACGAGGTCTGTCTTTATATTCTGTCAAAGGCTTTCCGAACTTTTCTATTTATTTCATTTTCGTGTTCTTTATTTATTATCACCTGCCTTATTATATTTCGGAACTTACAATTCTTGCCATCCTGGGTATGACGATAAACTGCATCCGCGTCCTGGGTAAGACGATAAACTACATCCGCGTCCTGGGTTTGACGATGAACTGCATCCGCGTCCTGGGTTTGACGATGAACTGCATCCGCGTCCTGAGTAAGACTATAAACTACATCCGCGTCCTGGATTTGACGATAAACTGCATCCACGTCCTGGGTTTGACGATGAACTGCATCCGCGTCCTGGGTTTGACGATGAACTGCATCCGCGTCCTGGGTATGTCGATAAACTGCATCCACGTCCTGGGTAAGACGATAAACTGCATCCGCGTACTGGGTATGACGATAAACTGCATCTGCGTCCTGGGTTTGATGATAAACTACATCCGACACCAAGGAATCGTAATAGGGTGTTTTGAGGAGCGTGGAAACACCTCTTAATTGCTGGTTGTTCCAAGGTCCACCCTGACTCGTGGTGATAGTATCTGTTAGGGTCCCAGATATGTGCAAATAGTGAATATTGGGGATCTGTAAGCCTAATGTTTCAGTAACTGTTTTGTTTTACCCACGCTCCTATTACAATTGTTGTTTCTCTCTAGCCCTCCGTATTACTGGTTTCCATATTATATTTTATCTCTATGCTTTACCGGCTTAGAGTGAACTTAATAAAGGGTTCGGTTCAAAATTCTAAAGTATATCACCTGAAGAAGTCGGAATGTATAACGGCAGAAACGTTGTTAACATGGCAATAAAGATGAGAAGAACAGTCCGAGTTATGTAAATAGAGTAAATGGATAATTCCACATTAAAAAAAAAATACGACAAAAACGAAACATGTAAGCAGATCTGAAAATGTCAAAATCAAATATTCCAAACATCTATAAAGAGTAAAGAAAGTAGGGAAGAAAAATAGCACAAATATACATATATATATATATGTGTGTGTGTGTGTGTGTGTATGTGTGTGTGTGTGTGTGTGTGTGTGTGTGTGTGCCCGTCGCGCGTTTAGAGAGAGAGAGGGGGAGGAGAGAGATACAAATGTCATTTAATGGAGTCACTATTAGGCATAAAATGATTTTTTTCGTTCTCGTTGTGTGTTTGATGTAATGGATCGACTGAGTGGAATGGCAAATGAAAACATCAATAACTCGAATGATATTTGTAAACAACGATAAAACCTGTGCTAAAAACGTTTTAAAAATGTAACATTTCTGTAAGAAAATATTTAAATATAAAAAAATGTAACAAAATATTTTTGAACACTATGTCTCTTCAGGACGTAGGCGATCCTGACTCCCCAAGAATGCCACGTCTTCTTGTGTATAATATGGCATTGAATAGTTTCCCCTTTGCCTACTATGCGGATTTCAATTCAGATATTTTCTTTCCCTTAGACGAAGTTAGAAGCCCATTTTCATTAGGAAGCTACATATTAGAGAACGTTGATGAATGAAAGTTTTGAAATAGTTCCATTTACTTAGAAATATATTTAGAACCATTTCTCATCAACTCTGTAAAGATATAAAACCTCAGTTCCTTAGTCCTTTTTGTAGAAATTCACACCCACCAAATTAGGAACAATTTTAAAATATGATGAACAATTTAGTGGGCAGACATGGCGTTCATATAAAGCTAGAGAATAAAAAAAAACGTCATTAATTATTTATGGGAAAGAATTCATAGGTTGATATACTCGGTGTAACAACAAAATTGTCTAAATCGTGTAACTGCAAACTTGTCTAATTGTTTTGTTAGATTAAACTTTGAAGGATTGCATCTTAGAAATGATTAAATATATCTTCCTCCGAGATGTTATGACACTACTGGACTGTACTTTGAGTAATAAGAATGGGTAAATACTCTTCAAGCTTAGCAGAAGAATCGTAATGAAACATATAACATATGGTCATAAACAAAAAGGACATGTTCATCATTAATTAATCATAGCTAATTATCAGAAGTTCATGAAGGGTTGAAATAAAGTTCAAATATTATTATAGTATCATTTTCCAACTTATTCAAGATGACCTTCATCCTCTCTAACCTTCTAACTTTCTATCTTTTATGCACGATTTCATTTTCAAATCTTTTTTCACTGATCTTCGGACTGCCAAATGTTTTATGAATTGAGTTGGATCTTTTCTAATTGATCCATTTATATCTAAGCTGAAATGATGATCCCTCTTCTTGAATGGACTTTGAGGATGGAAGCCAGAGTATGAATTTTGGTAACATTATTGAAGGCCTGAAAGATTTTTCCCCTCATCATTTTTCGGTTGGAAAGACACAGTGGGCCTGACATAAAACGATTTTAACCTATTCTCTTTCTAGCTGAATAACTCACGATGTTTTTCAGTGATTCTTGTGAAAAATGGTGCCAAGATAGCTAAAAATTTTACCTGAAAACGAGAAAAAAAGAAACTCAATTAGTTTAGTGTTTTTTAGATATTAAACATTTTGTGGGATGGACAATTATCCCATGTTGTCACATGATTTGGACAATTTTCCTCTTACACCCGGTATATTGAAAAATATTTTAAAATATATTTTCGGAGTTATCATTATACTTTTCAAATGATTTTTAACGAATGGTCACGATAATCCATTGGTAATGATAATCCATTGGTAATGATAATCCATTTCTTAGGAACAGAATTAATAAAAAAAATTATCTTTGCTTTTTAAATCTTAACATTTCACTGTTCGGATTATGTTTTTATCCCGAAATATTTGCGTTTTTTTCTTCATCTGATATATAAGTAATATGTGCAGTCTACTGAAGTCCTGAAGTGAACTCGTCCTCAACAAAATCAAAAAGTAACCAAGATCAACACATAAAAGGGTAGATCAAAAAGTCAGTAGCCTGAAATGTAGTTAATTAATAAAAGTTTGACATGAAAATTACACCGTACAAGGCTCAATGTTTCTGATTAATTTGACATTGAGATTAATGGCCAATTCCCTGTTGCTGTTCTCTTAGCGTTGTGTGCGATTCGTCAGGCGTCAGTCGAACCGACTAATCTTTAGTGAATTTCGAACTGTGGACCTTTTATAATCCACAGAGAGTGTTGTTGTGTCGCTGTCAAGTGGCATCTTTCTTCTGATCACTTAATTCTAGCTTGGTTTCCACTACACAACTTAGGGATTGAACTCACAGCTAAATGTCATCAGATTCCAGAAGGAAAGCTTTCATCCACTACGCTATTCCCCAAACTTGACTTAAATTTAATGTTCTTTTGCCTGTCAGCTACTGCTGTCACTTTTGACCACTTTCACCACCATTCCTCTTATTGCTACTGCTACTGATATTACAAAAAAGAAAGAAAAAGAGGAAAGAAAAAAGAAAGAAAAAAGAAAGAAAAGCGAAAGAAAAGAGAAAGAAAGAGAAACTGTAGCAAGGCTTCAATTTAAGCACAGTGATAAGAAATCGCGCCAACAAAATTGTGCAATGGTTTAAATACTTAAAATCAGTTCTTTTACGACCTTCAGATTGTGTATCGATTCAGTAGATCTCTTCTAAATTAATGCTTATCTTGAATTTATTACAGCATGCAGAAAAATTAATTATTATTAACTGTTTTAATTAAAGACCAGTTTTCTACAGTGAATCCAGGCTTTAGTTTTCAAAGCAGATGGCGCTTGATACTTTTGTTCCCGCCTTATCTGAAAGTTGTCTTTGAGTAACGGCAAAGGAATTGTTAACAGGGTGACGCATGCTGAGAAAAAACGAGTGAAGACTATTTTCAGTGTAAGACTAAAAGCATCAGAACATAAAAATAACGATAAAAATGAGAAAATTTCCAGTGTGTAATTCCGTCTCCCCGGAGCAGACTTGACAAAGAAGTTCGTGACGAGGTGTCGCTTGACATTTTCAAAATAACCAAAAACAATCGTGAGGTTTAAATCAGATGTTGAATCAATGTGTTTAGATGAACACGAGAATTTTACTATTTACAGAACTAAACTGTCTGCAGCATCGATTCCCAAGTGTCCTTAAGAATTCATCTTTTAT
Organism: Acanthosepion esculentum; assembly: GCA_964036315.1. Classification (NCBI taxonomy): domain Eukaryota; kingdom Metazoa; phylum Mollusca; class Cephalopoda; order Sepiida; family Sepiidae; genus Acanthosepion; species Acanthosepion esculentum. The sequence goes on along the minus strand of OZ038485.1, from coordinate 3,511,623 downwards.
ATTCTAATTTATTTCTGTCGAGAAAAGAATTGCTTATTTTTTCTTGTAACTCAATTTTGATGATAGATTGCTTTCTTGCAAAAGGTGTCAAGGATTTTAAATATATCTTACTCACATAAATTAGTAAACTTTTTATTTTGTCATTAAAATCTGTTCCTTGATTTCTATCATGTACAGACCGTCGTTCAAGTCTGTTGTGTATTTGATCGAAGACAGATTCTACATTTTATTCGACGAACTCTTCAAGGAAGTTTTCAATGCCTTGAACCTACAGAACAACTTCCTACACCAACATTTCTCATGTTGAATGTACATTTTAAGACTCGGCGTTGGCAAACAGTAAATTACCTACTTTCTTTTCCGGTTCCCTATAAACTTCTATCACTTCTAATACATCTCACTGAAATCTATTCATTGCAACATCATTTGTTCTGGAAGTTTTTGTGTCGTTCTACAATTTATTTTTCTTTCAAGCCGGTTTCGAATTTTAAAATTATTTGCAGCTTTCTTCGTTCTTGACTTAAAAATCTTCCTTAAATTTGGCATAATCTTGCAGTTACTATATCGCTTTTATCTCATTTGTAGCTTCTTTTACCTTTGTACAAGACTACACAGAAAGTTAAACGGTTTAGCATACGAATTTTCTATTCCGTTTCAGTCTTCAGCAAAGTAAAAGCCATTCATAAGATTTTCATATAACAGAACCTGTCAAATTGTCGTGATTTAAAATGCTGAGGAGACAACATTAGGTGATGAGACGCGGTTCAAAATAAAGTAAAATATTTTCTAAGGAATTTTCCTATCCACATGTATAACCACGTTTACTAGTTGGTCCGCCAATCTAGAAAATGCAGTTTATTCAACTATTTTACCTATAGCTGAGTGGGAAAATGAAACAAATTGATTCTCTTCCATCTATTGTGACCTATGAGGATCCGACAACATCATTTAGTTTTTTTATGTCCGTGTCTTATGTGACACAACAGTCCCGCTAGTGACCCGCATACATATCGTGCAACAGCGAGGATCTCTGGACATAGCCACAGGAATATTTGTTGACGCTTTTCGATGTTGTCTTGCGTCACTTCGCCGGTTAATTCGACTGATTTCGAAGATTCTGATGTCACTCTGGTACAAATATCTGCAGTTATATCTATCCTGGACAACTCGTACGAAGTTAGTATGAGGCTCGCTGACAGGTTACTGTTTAGCTTGTCTTTGTACCCGAGCTACGGCCGTCGAACAGTCCTTTGTCCACTTTCAAGTTGGCTATCCATGAGGACCTTATGTATTCTTTTATCATTCATCCTTGCAACATGACCAGCCCAGCGAATCTGTGACTGCATCAGGAAAGTTATCAAGTTTTTCCGGTTCAAAATAAAGTAAACTTTTCTAAGGAATTTTCCTATCCACATGTATAATCATGTTTACTAGTTGGCCCGCCATGTCTCGAAAATGCAGTTTATCCAACTATTTTACCTATAGCTGAGTTGGAAGATGAAACAAATTCATTCTCCTTTTTCCATTTAAAGGAAATTTAAGCTTGACTCGCGGGCTTTATTTCCTTAACATGATGTGTAATTAGGCCAAGACGCAGTTTACCCGTTGGAATTATTTTATTTGCAGTAAATAATAAGTGAAAAGAAATATTCAACTGAACTGCAATCTATATAATCCCATTAACCGGAAAGTATTCTTGTTCCTGAGGATAAGATTCTTTTGAATTATAAGTTGATAAAAAAAACCCCTCATCGTTCATATTTCTATGTCCACTTTGACAAACACCAAGTTTAGCAATCCTTTCAATCATTGCCAATATGAAATTCCATAACCTCGATATATCTGGCGGGTGATACATATTTCATCAGCCCCTGACCATCATAAAAAGATTTTGAGAAGCGCTTAACCAACCGAATATCTTATTCAGGTTTTCAACGTCTACTTGGCTGCCGGCCAGTCTGACTCTTATTGGTCACTTTTGCTCATTCGCATAAATGTTTGATTTTCAGGCCGCCTCAACCTAGATCCGCGGAGAAAAACTAATACAGGAGGCATTCAACGCAAATATTTGCCTGTCTTTTCCACTTAGGATGAGTGTTTTCGACATACAAACTGACCTGAAAGAAAAATTTTATATAGCATATCATGTCAGAAATTTAGCAAGAAAAAAGCTAAAATGTTGGTTAAAAAATCCTCAAACATCAATGCATCAAAATCTTCTTTCCTCATAAAATCGGAATGTCGGGAGTGTACAACGATATAAATAACAATATCATCCTAAAGAATCGATATTTTATACCTACAAAGATTTCGGCTGAGAAACTTAGACAAAAATAGAACGTATTTTCTTTCTAGAAACTGGGAAAGTATCTTGCATGTGCGAGTTGCGATCAATAATTCTGTACGTAGTACACAATTACTAGCTGAAGTTTTATATGAAATTTCTACAGTATCTTATTAGATCCTTGTAATTAATACTATATAGTATATATAAGCGACTCATGGATATATCAATTAGTTTCATGCCTTCCACAAAAGCTGTCTCCGCGTAATCTATAGCTTTACTTTTGACAATAGGCTGTCCAATGCTGATCTTCTTGTAAAATTAAAAAATTGATAACTTTCCTGATGTAGTCACAAATCCACTGGGCTGGTCATGTTGCAAGGATGAATGATAAAAGAATACATAAGGTCCTCATGGATAGCCAACTTGAAAGTGGACAAAGGACTGTTCGACGGTCGTAGCTCGGGTACAAAGACAAGCTAAACAGTAACCTGTCAGCGAGCCTCATACTAACTTCGTACGAGTTGTCCAGGATAGATATAACTGCAGATATTTGTACCAGAGTGACATCAGAATCTTCGAAATCAGTCGAATTAACAGGCGTCAACAAATATTCCTGTGGCTATGTCCAGAGAATAGCTATAACTGTTATATAACGATAAAAGAAAAAAAATACTACGCTACTTAAAAATCGAAAACCGAAAAGAGAAAATATACAGTAATGTAAGATAAATTGATCTAAAGTCATCCAAGTAAATAAACTAACAAACGGGTCCCGATAAACTAACCGTTAGAAAAAACAAAGATAATCAATCCAAATAAATACATGAAGTAATAAAGAAATTAAAAACTGTCCCTGCCAAAATAATAGTTACAATAAACTACAACAATGAACCCCAAAATTGAATAAATAGCTTTAATTATCTTCCCAAACCAAAACAAAACTGTTAAATAAGCGATATAAACAAATTTTTACTACGTTAATAAAGACAGCGATTAAAATAAAATAAAATATAAGATGCAAAATAAAAATAAAAAGTAAAAATAAATAAAAACAAGCAAAATAATTTAACCCAAATAAATAAATAAAAGACTTCTGGTAAAATAACCGCCAAAATAGACTACTCACAATGCACCACTGACCCGTATATATAAATAGCCAAGAAAAATAACAGCACTCGTGGCCTGACAATTGCATCTAGCATGAAATAGACTGTCGCCTCTCAGTGTTGACTTCTATGTTCACTTTTATATTTACACACGCTCTGTCTCTGATATTGAGCACTTTATCCCATAAATATAGCACATCTTAAGACTATATATATATATATATATATATATATATATATATATATAAGATATCACATATAGTGCGGTGGCTACTTAAATATTGTTCGATATAAAATATATATATAATTAATTAATCGAGTTTAGAAGAACCCTCAACAGAATGTAGAAAGCACTAGACGGCCGTTTCACACCCACTACCGAGAACTGAATCCGGAAGGTTACCATATGACGTAAGCGGCATACGCAATAAACAAACGTGTCCCCGTGACGGAGGGCTAAGAAACCAGACTCGATATAGCGCCAGCTCTTCACAAATTCCATAATCGCAAATTTAGTGAACCCTAAGATAATGATTCTCTCTTTTTTCAGATAATCAAGAAATCCTAATTTAACTATATATTCCTTTAGAAAAACCATTATTAAAAGAATTACAGCCACTTTCAAAGATTTTTTAACAAGCTGAAATAAAAAATATTAATAAAAATAAAAAAAAGATGTGTAAAAGTAAGTGAACTCTTATATTTACACTCTGTATTTTTGTTTTAAACGATTGCCAGTGCAAATAATTTTTGTCCACAAGTAAAATTCAAAATGACACGTCTTTATTTTTTGGTATTGCAGTTAAACAATATAAATCCTTGTGTATGCAAAAGGGTTTGGTTAGAGACTAAATGTAAAAGAATATTTATGCAAAGATCAAAAGAACTTCTTGAATCTTTAAAAATCGCATATTTGAAACTTATAATGATGGAGAAGCCAACAAAAAGCTTTGAAAACTATTTGAAGTACACTTCTTCACCGTGCAACAAATTATTTATAAAAGAATGTCTTGGTATCACGGCATCACAATCAAGAAGTGCTCTCCGCGAAAAATAACTGCAAAAGCAAGTTCATATCTAGTTCAGCATGCCCAGGCAAATCCTTCTGTGACCTTTGCGGTTCTCCAATACTCATTGGCCAGTAATGGAATCAATGTGCGTACATCTACAGAGCGACGACATCTGAACAATGTCGATTTTTATGACAGAATACCTAGAAAAAAGTCACTGCTTATGAAATAGCACAAGCATACTCGCCTCAACTATGCCAATGCTCATATTAATAAGCTTGAAACATTCTGGCAAAAGGTTTTATGGTCGGATGAAACCAAACTAGAGCTTTTGGAAGCTGCAGCTGAAACAGGCAAAATAGTAAGCATTGATGGCACAATGGACTTTGAAACATACCAAGAAATTCTGAACAAAAATGTCTTGTCCTCAGTTCAAAAGTTGGGTTTAGGTTGGAGCTGGAACTTCCAACAGGACAGTGATGTGAAGCATCAAAGCAAAACCACAAAAAATGGGCTCGAAAAAAGAAATATCATGTCTTGGAATAGCCTAGTCAAAGTCCTGTTGAAAATTTGTAATTCAAGTGAAAGAAGGCAGTGTATGCAAGAAAATCAGGTAATATCGAGCAATTGTGGAAGTTTTGCCAAGAATAATATTCAAAAATCGGCACTCAGTACTGCCAGAAACTTCTTAAACATTATAGAAAATGACTGGTTGACATTCCAACATCAAAAGGATCAGTCACGAACTATTAAATGCAAGGGTTCACTTACTTTTGCTTATCTTAATTTTAATTAATATTTTTATTCCAGCTTGATAAAAATGTTTGAAAGTGGTAATAAATGTTTTTTCTTAATGAATATATAGTTTAATTAAGATCTTTTGATCATCTGGAAAAGGCTTTTTTAATATTATCTTAGGGTTCACTTACTTTTGCACAGCAATGTATCTCTCGTTCTCACTCTCTCTCTCTCTCCCTATATATATATATATATATATATATATATATGTGTGTGTGTGTGTGTGTGTGTGTGTGTGAGTGAGTGTGTGTGTGCTCGCGTGTGCATGCGTGTATGTGTGTGTGCACGGATAGTGTAAACGTTTGCGGCTCGTATAGAGAAATCAGCAAGCGCCGTGTCCCAAGCCCAATTCGTTGCATTCACTCTTATACAAATACGCTTGTTAAATGTAATGGTGATTTCTTATGCGTAGCTTGGATGTGGCACAAGACCGAATGAGGATCGAACTCACTGTTCAGTCGTAATTGATCTAGCGAGAGATGCATGCTAATCATTACACTACGTCGAAGTGGCAGGCCCTTGGGAATGTTATACATCCATATATCTCCCTCCACTTAGGTGGTGTTATGCCAGTGAAGATAGGACTGCTTATTACTTGTTTGGCAATCAGTCTAGCAAAAGGAGAACTCTGAATTCAAAACCTGGGGACGTCTTAGTACTCTGCACCACTTATATCAGTCTTTTCTATCAAAAAGTCTGACTGGATCTATACAAATCTTTACCATTATAATCAAATCGCATGTGTAGGTTGTCTGGTGATTATCTTTATGCTTCGTTTTTCAGCACTATAAAAATTGATCTACTGAGATTCTCCGTTATTTCACCGCTGTCATATAACTTCAGTAACCACATCAATACCCAAATCGTCTAATGCTTCTATGTCAATCTCGTCTTGCCCTTTTGCTTAGTTATTGGCCTTGTCCAATGCTGATCTAGATTTAGATTTTAATATCTTGATGTGTTCCATATTTTAATATATTATAAAATCTTCTCTGTCTTTTCCGGAAAGCTATCTTACGTATTCATTCCATCTCTGTAGTAATTTATTTCCTTTTATATTCTATTTACCTTTTATATTTTAGACAATCTGCTGTAAAACAGATTTTCTCTCCTGCCATTTCTTTTATTTTCCGCGCACATTTGCTATCTCAGCACATTTCTCATGAATCCACTCCTTTTTGGCTTGCTTAGTTTCTTTTATATTTTTGTTTAACCTCACGTACTCGCTGCTATTTCATGGAATTATTTCTTGTTTTGCTCTCATTAGGCTGAAGATTTCACTTGTACATCATTCCTCTCTTGTCTGTCTTTCTTTCATCGGGAATGATTCCTCTTCTACCTTCGTCATTAGTGTTACCCTTAATGTGTCATCTATTTTGAGTTCATATCATCTGTTCCAAAGTTTCTACGTGTTTTTTTTCTCTCGATGGTTTGGATGTAAAAGGAAAGGGAATAAGATTGAAGAAGTACTCGTGAGAAATTAATAATAATTTACAAAGTTTCATCTAAAAGTTCAGATGACTTATGACTAATAATAATTGTTGCAAAAGTAAGAAAAGTAAGACTTAAGATTAACAAATTAATAATGACTGACAATGCTACATCTAATTCAGACAACATTTAAGTTTTATTGTATGTTATAAAAGCAAGAGAAAAGGATGAAATAAATACGAATCCAGAATTAACAATAATTGATAAAAATCCAGGTAACTTTAAACTATTAATACCTTTGGTGTAAAAGTAAGTAAAAAAGATGAAATACGATTTAATATTAATAATGACTAACATTGTTTCATGTAATAAAAAAAACAACTTAAGTCTGTAAGACTACATTTAAAATCAAATGAAATTCGAATAAAAAAATACTATCAAAAATGAATCTGTGTAAAACAGAAGGTATGGGCGTGGCGTTGGCAATACTATCCTGTAAAAATAGACTGAAACGGTAGATATGCCTTCAGACTTTAAGGGGTGCCTGCAGAAACCAGCGTTGAAAATGATGCCCATGCAAATAAAAGTTTTCTCGGGTACATTTACACAAAACCTATTACTGACCTCGTGGCTGAGATATTTGCGTCTTTTACGCATGTTACTAGTTGGAATTCAAGTCGATGTTCAGTGCAACTAAAACGTTTTGCATTACACTCATCCTACGACATATTTTCCTCTAGTTGATATTTAGACGAACTAACCTAATATTATAAGGCTATGAAGATTCTTCTGATTGGAAGCTACACAATCTTTCTATTTCGTAATTCACGGTATTAATCAGAAAAGCTGTAGCAAGCGAAATTTTGTCTGCTTATTATTTCAATAATTATGAAGTTGACTGATTTTGATCTGATTTTCAAAGAGACTAACACCTTTCAAGTTGGAGAAAGGCTTTCAAAGCTGTTTATGATATCGACTTCTTTAATGTTATGGTCTTAAAAAACGGGACATTTCCCAGAGCATGTATTCTGCACCAATTATCGTGTCGTTTTACGTGACTTTATCTGGGGTAACTGTCAATGAGTTAAAAAAAAAAGAAAAAAAAAGAAGTGAAATTGTTTCATACATTTACAGATAGAATTAGTGATAAGACAATATAACGAGCTTCAGTTGGGAATCGAACTCGGCTTGCTTATACCATTTTCCATATGAATAACTATTATTCCACCAGAAACTTTGGTCTCTGTCAGATAATTGTTAATAAAAGTAAAATCCATATACAAATAGAAATTAAGGCATCACCACTCGCTTTTTTTAACTCGTTTATTCATTTTCTTTGTGCAATTCGCTTTGACTTTTAAATGAAAAAAATGAAAAATGAAAATACAGAGTTGTGTTGTATTTTCATTAATCACTTTTAAATTCGACCGAAGCCGTTAAATTGAAATGAAAATTTTGTGCAGTCTTATATGTAAACAAGAAAAGTTTCTGAAATAAAAAAACAAAATCAACTTTCTATGGTTATTCCTGATAGATATAATTAAAAACAACATACATATTTTTTTCGATTAATTTTACTGATCGAATTTTCGGACAAGGAGGAAATTCCATCATATATTGTCCCAAGTTCATTTTGGAAGAATAATATGGTTGACTTTTGAAAAATCATCATAGGGTAGGCATAAACAAATAGCGAGATTCGTAGAAGTAGTCAATGTTATGACAAAGAATGTTGTGACCAAACCGATCATCAAAATTAATCAACACAAAATGTGTCTTGATTTTAATAATAATATCAATTATACACACAAAAACAGATACACACACATACGCACGCACACACACACACATACACACACAAACACACACACGCACATATATATATATATATATATATATATATATATATATATATATATATATATATATATATATATATATATATATATAAATATACATATTATCCCACACAGTTCGCACGACTCGGAGTGGGATATGTTTGTTTATTACGATATATACTCTTTATAGCTCTGTCATATAACACCGAGTACTGTTTCAATTGATGTGCAATTTATATATATATATATATATATATATATATATATATATATATATATATATATATATATATATATGTGTATGTATATATATGTATACATATATATATGTTTACGCGCAAAAGTGACAATTACTAGGTTGAAAATCACGGTTCATACTATAATAAATCCTCGGAATATTTTATACATCTCATAGATCTGTGATATTTCGTTAAAGTGGCTTCTATACTTATGTTAATGAACTTCTTGTATCCGTCCTTCAAGTTCCTCGAAAGTCTGGGTTTTGGTATAGTAGACTTGCTTCTTTAACCAACCACACAGAAAAAAAGTCACAGAGTGTTATGCCAGGACTCCTGGCTAGCCACTCATACATAAAATAGGGGATTACTTTTTAATCACCCTTCAGATAGATAGATAGATATATAGATAGATATACATGTGTGTGTGTGTGTGTGTAAATTTGCAAACGGATAATTTTCAAGAGAAAAAAAAGGCAGCCAGTTTGAAGTACCCCACTCTTCCTTGGTAGTCAATATTTATTGAATTGCCTCCCCATTCGTCAGATTCGCGTCAAAACCAGGAATACCGCCATCCGGTATTAGGCAATAGCGTTTTTCATTTCAATATGTGCAAAAGAAGATAATTTGTGACGTTGGCGTTTCGTCTTCATGTTTTGTCGCAGTGCGCAAGGTCAAGGCATTGAAGCTAACCAAAAATCCTCCGTTGGAATTATGATCAGCCTTTACGGAACGATAATTATTAACCTTTTCTTTTGTTCTCCTTAACCTTTCATAATTGAATGAACATATTTCACACGCCTGTCAGATATTGTTACAGTGTCATATCAGTTTCTTATTCTGTAATTTATACGTGGAAGAAGCAATCATCTAACAGATTATCTACTCATTTTAAATTTATTTTTTTAGTAAATGTTTTCCCACTACAATGGCAAAGAGTCACTCAAGAAAGAAAGTTACTGACTGAGGTTTTTGTAAGGATGTAAGAATAGTGCATATTATGATGATATGTAGAATAGATAACCTTTGACCCTCGAGTTGTAGACATTAAGATTGAGTAGTCACGGAAGCATCCTCCCAGGAGAATCTTCTATAAATTGGTAGTTCTCGGGAGAAACTTGTCTGATTGGAACTTTCTTCTTACTAATGAAATATAAAGACAAAATAGGCTGATTTCACGCTGTGTACGTGGTATGTATGGTGTATGCTAACTGTAAAGTTTTGGGGTTGAAATATTCTTAGCCACTCACTTTTGAAGATCTATTCAAATGAAACATAGTCAGGCTAGCTTTTCTAATGGCTTCTTGATCAGACTGAAAAGTTTTCAACAGTTCTTCCCCTGTATCTATATATTTGTATCGAAGAAACAGAGTATTTAGGCTTTTCCTTTTGTAATCTTAAGGGAAAAATCATTATGAGCACCACCAGGATCTAATGGATTTGTTCGGTATGATAACTTTGGTCACTAGTTTGGTGTAGAGATCGAAAACTGATAACAAATGAGAATAGATAGCAGTCTCCAGCTTCAACCTGTCATGTAGAGAATTCAATCACTTCAGCAAAAGATCCCATCCCTATAGATTTGGAGGTGGTGTAGGTCGTAGTTAAAAGTTTCGAAAGACTAAAGCCTCTGATTACAGTGTCTTCTGATTCGTCAGCTGTCAGATAGAAGAGGAACACGTCTTAAGGAGAAATTTAAAACGTGACCAAGTTAGTTTCAGCTACTGTGAAAGGGGGAAATAAGAGAATTATATAGAAACGATAATTGAAGATGTGTTAAAAGTAATCTAGTCGGATATACGGCACTAAATTGCCACGTCACGTACGTTAACAATAGAAAATCGTTCTGGAATCTGTTCAGAAATTGAAGGTGGCAATGATGTATGGGAATAGCGCGCGCCTAGTCTAATAATACTAATGTATATTATGAAAGAGGACCTGATTCTCTGTCTGTCATACACTAAGTTTGACTTTGCATGCATCTAATTAATGTATTACCGTATATCTGTGTTATGTGTATAACTTACATATGCTGGTGCCATTTAATGTACATACAACATCACACACATACACATACACATACACACAGTTTCAGTTAGAATTAAAATATTGGAATAACACATTTCCTAGCAGTCAGTCTGGACAACCCTTAACCTGTTCCGAGCAATAAAAGCTGGAGAGAAAAAAATATCAATAACTTTAATCAGTCATTTGTCATGTGTGTATGGCTTTGAAATGAAAAGAAAGAAATGAAAATAATCGGTGTTTAGTATTTTATCGGTAATTATTTCACTCTTTTCCTCTCCTTTGATATCAATCGATGCAAGCCATTCTGTATCAGTCTATTCATATCTACTTATTGGTACCTAGAATTTGAAAGCATAAAGATGGCTACAAATAAATGTCCAATTTATTACTTAGGACGATAAAGTGAATTTAAGTTTTTTTATTTTTTTATTAATAGTCTCAATAATTTTAATTCATTAAAAATATTGCACCAAAGGAATGAGTAGAGAAATTGCCAGACTAATTTCTAGATGAAAAATTTGATAATTTTATGATTTTATTGAACTATTCGGAAAATCTTTCGGTTATAAATAAAATTATTTTAAAGTTCTTTCTATTTTAATTTTGTAGACGTACTAACTTAGATGTATATATTAGGTCATCCCATTAGTTCTGTCCGAATTTTAACTTTTTGTTAAAATGAACGAAATTTAAAGAGTATTTTATAATGTCTAATGGAGCTGAACATTATTTTTATGTTTAGATGCATTTAAACTGATCAAATTTTATTTCAGGGAACAATAAAATTAAATTTTGCTTGATTAAAACCCTGCTAACATGGAAGTACCCAAGAATCATTTGAGGCACATAATGCTTTATGAGTTCAAGAAAGGAAACTCAGCAGCCGAAGCGGCTAGAAACATTCACTCAGTTTATGGAGAGGAATCTGTGAATGAAAGAACTTGCAGAAGATGGTTTGCAAAATTCAGAGGTGGAGATTTCACCCTTGAAGATGAAGATCGAAACTTGGAAAATGGGTGCCTCATGAATTGTCTGAAAACAACCTCAAATCCCGAGTTGACATCTGCTCTTCTCTCCATTCTCGTCAACTTGTTTCACCTTTTTTGGATAGACTTGTGACTGGCGACGAAAAATGGATCTTTTATCGAAAAGTTAAGCGTCGTAGACAGTGGCTTGGCAAAGGGGAAGGACCCCCGCCACTGCCGAGAAGGGAACTTCATGGGCAAAAGGTTCTTCTTTCAATCTGGTGGGATTGCCAAGGAATAATCCACTTTGAATTCTTACCACCTAATGCAACAATTAATGCTCAAATATACTGTTAGCAATTAGAGCGTTTGAACCAATCTTTGAGGGAAAAAAGACCTGCTCTAGTGAATCGAAAATGGGTGATGTTTCATCAGGACAATTCGCGACCACATACAGCAAGAATCACGTCACAAAAGATCGAAGAACTTGTTTGGGAGAAAGTTCCTCATCCACCCTATTCTCCCGATCTTGCTACTACAGACTACCATTTGTTTCGTAGCTTACAGAATCATTTGGAAGAAACAGCTTTTGTAACACAGGAAGAGGCATTTGTGAGTTATTCGAATCAAAGCCAAAAAATTTTACAGTAATGGAATTAGTAAGCTTGTTAATAGATGGAAGGAAGTCATAGATAATCAGGGAAAATACATTGTTGATTGAATCTGTAATTAAATGTAACATTTGGTCACTTGTTTTTTTTTATTCAAAATTCGGACAGAACTTATGGGATGACCTGATATATATGCACACTTCGGTGAAGCGACGGTTAATTTCTCTTTCTGTCCGGCAACAATCCTTGGGTAATAGGAAAACTGTACAATTTATAGCTCTATGAAGTCCTGTTTATAACTGCTTCGCTATTAAAACAGAATATGCTTTTTAATAAATATAGTATTTTCCATGGACAATCAATTTGGTTTTGAAATCTTGCCGTCAGCGAACTACTACCACTATAATAAAACTACTACTACTAATAATAATAAACTTGCATGATATGGCTTGTGCAGTTAATTGTAACATACCAACTAAGGAATTAAAATCTATCGAAGTATAACGACCTGGAAATCAAAATAAAATAAATGTGGAAATTGAAAACAAGAATAGTACCAGTCATAGTGGGTTCGCTTGGAATGATAAAAAAGGAACACAACAACACATTGAAAACATCCCTGGAAATCCCGGCTTCAGAAAAATTGACAAAAAAACATGATTGTCCAGCCCACACACTAAGAAGAATTTTGTCCATGTAACGCTCGTGATTTTATGGCAGTTAGAAGAACAAATCATGGAATATACCATAACAACACACCACTAGGTATTACCGCAGAATTGGTAGGTAGTTTGACCATAGCAGAAATGAAAATATAATAATAATAATAATAATAATAATAATGAGAAGAAGAAGAAGAAAGACAAGAAAACCAATAATATAATAATTGGTATGCCACAATAAAAGAACTTAAGCAGGATGAGGACCAAATATACGTAGGAAACAAAGTGGGGAATGGCATAAATCAAGTGACAAAGAAAAACAGGCAGAAAGGATGAATTCGACGTCCTAAATGGTCATAGCTGGATTATGACTATGATTCTACAATTAATCCCAGGTTATCTTATAGTTTCAATATTAATAGAAGGACTATAGATGAAGAAGAGAAAATGGATTCCAAATCAACAAAAAAAAAAGAAGAAAGAAAATGAATTCTAAATTAAGAAGAAAATGATCTGCCATAACAGGCAGAATCGGAAGGCTGATGTTGAGAGTCTTTCGACTGCGGGAAGTATCATTTGTAAATATTTAATTAAACTGAGTTACCCTATAAACAAAGACGTTAGATCTGAAAATCTATTGAATGTTTGCTACAAGGGTCGTGAGAAATTTAAAAAGATTTGGGTTCTATGTCTGAAAAATTTAGCACCTACAGATAACCATTTAATTCGATCTGTGCAAAAGATTTCTTAATGGAGAACGTCAATTCTCTGGAAGGCGCTAAAAACAAATTAGACCAATTTGTCAGCGTGAAAGGTCAGGGAGGATGAAATCAAGAAGTTATCTCAATGATGGCGAAAATTAGGGCAACAAAAGTGAACTTGTTTGGTTGAATAATTCATCTAATTAAAACTTCTTGCTAGTCTTTGCAATTCATTTAAAAAAATGCAAACTTTTGTTCCGATCCAACACACACACACACACACACACACACACACACACACACACACACACACACACACACACACACACAGAGATACATACATATACATATATATATATACATATATATATATATATATATATATTATCCCTCACCGATAGCATGACTCGGAGTTTCATGCACAATACAATCTTCAGGTGCGGAATATAGACTGACTGTTACGTAATTTAAATTTGAATACTCAGCACCTGAAGATTGCGCTGTGTATGAAACTCCGAGTGATGCTATCGGTGAGGGATAATATGTTTATTTATTAATATGTACTTAATAGTTCTGTTGTATTACATCGAGCACTGATTTATTAACAGCAGCAATATATGTAAGTAACGAAAATCTTGGTAATCCTTATGGATAATCCCAAGGAGGATGAAATCCGGAGAGCTAAATGTTAGGTCAGAGCTAATGATTTAATTTATAGGAAAAACAAACCATTTTAAGGTTCCATTAGTTATAATTTATTTCACCACAGATTTTATTTTTCTTTAGATCTTCACTATCTCTCGCCACCCTCTATGTCATCTTATATAAGCTTAATACTGCACTTGAAGAGTGTCAATTTTACATTCATTTTTTCACCCTTGAAAGTGAAGTCTGAAGATCCAGAGAAAAATAAAATCTATGGTGAAATAAATTATAACTAATAGAACCTTAAAGCGGTCTGTTTTTGCCTTAAATTAATATATATATATATAGGAAAAAATATCTATCATTACCTTCCCAGATCAAAATAAATTATTAAATCAAAAATCCGAGCTAATCTCAAAATGCAGACATGAAAACAAATTTTTACTACGTAACTTAAAATAGAAAAATAAATAAATATATAAACAAACAAACAACAATAAAATAAGCAAAATAAATTACTCCAAACAAATTATACACCTGTTAGAATATACGAAATAAAATCAAAACAAAAGAACGGACGAAAGTTATAACTGTTATATAACGATAAAAAAATAAAAAAATTAATAAAAGATAATATACTACGTTAACTTAAAAATCGAAAGCCAAAAATATATAGTGTAACAAATAAATAACAACAAGTATAATAAATTGATCTAAATACATCCAAATATATAAATAAACTAACAACCGATTACGATAAACTAGCCGTTTAGAAAAAACAAATAAAGATAATCAACCCAAATAGATAAATTAAAAACTGTTCCGACCAAAATAATAGTAAGAACAAACCACAACATCCCACCCCAAAATTCAACAAATAAATTTAATCAATGACAAATAAACAAATATATAAGATAAAAAATAAAAATGAAAATAAATAAAAACAAGCAAAACAATTTGACCCAAATGAATAAGCAAACAAGCGACTTCCGGTAAATGGCCGCCATAATAGACTACCAACAATAAGCTATATAAACAAATTTTTACTACGTTAACAAAAAACACCGATCAAAATAAAAAATAAATAAATAAATATATAAGATAAAAAAAATAAATAAAAATAAATAAAAAAAACAAACAAAAAACAAGCAAAATAATTTGACATAAATAAATAAACAAACAAATAAGCGACTTCCGGTAAAAGTAACCGCCAAAATAGACTACCCATAATGCACCACTGACCCTTATATATAAATAGCTGAGAAAAATAACAGCACTAGTCGCCTGACGATTGCACTAGCATGAAACAGACTGTCGCCTCTAAGTGCTGACTTCCATGTCCACTTTTATATTTACACACGCTCTGTCTCTGATATTGAGCACTTTATCCCATAAATATAGCACATCTTAAGACTATATATATATATATATATATATATATGAATGATAGACTCATCATTTTACTACCAGCATAAATACATACATACATACACACACACACACACACACACATATATATATATATATATAGAGAGAGAGAGACAGAGACAGAGAGAGAGAGAGAGACTTCGATATGACCAGCTTATTTTTTTCGAAGAGGGATCTGATTTTTGTATGAAGAAGAAAAAAGTTAGAAATAAAATGATTTGTCGTGAAAGCCATGAAAATAATACACACTATTTGTTTAAAATCTCCTCTTCTTTAGGTGTTTTGAAAGTATGATCCATTGTTTAACCCAATACCGCATATCTCTTCACATCCATCATATGTTCTTTCGTTCTTCTTTAGCCAATCACACGCGGCATCAAAGAAAATACATTTTTTTTGTTCTTTTTGAGGAGTGAAATTTTCGTTCGGTAAAAACGAGATAAATTTCTGCTTTCAGTTTTCATTAGTTTCCGCATTTATTAAGTCAACATTTTTCAAAATTATTTCAGCAGATTTTGAATGAATTCAATTCTATCAAAAATATTATTTAAATTGCTTTCTTTTACTTTTAAATGTTCGAATAGAAACAATAAAAAATCTATTCGAAGCCATTTTATGAAGTGCTAGGCATTTTTACTTGTTCCTTATGCAATAAATCATCAGTTGTGACTTCATTAATAAATTATTTTTTTAATATAGAATGATAAATCAGCTACGAAACTTTATCATCTGATAACTCAGATGATAAAATTTCATCAGAACAATATTCGCAAATCTTCACCAATCATAAACTGCTTCGCTATTTTTAAGAAGAAGATACAAATGAAATTATTCAGTTGGGAAAATACCTTTGAATAGTTCATTAGTTGAAAGAAGAATGTTGTACTGACAAAATCAATCATTATAAAACTCGAATATTTCGTCACTGAATAACATATGTATGACTGATGGACACTTCTGTCAATCGCAATTGACCTATCAATGTGCATCACTGACTTTCCTTTCATCTGCAGTTAATGTTGTTAAGAAGACTAGCTCGGGCAATAGTACCATAGTTCACTTCATATACTCAGTGTTTTTCTAACTTTCAAACCTGCAAAGTCATATTTAGAGATCGCAATAAGCTTTTGCTTTAATTGTGAGGAATGGCCAGACTGGATAGTGTGGGATAGGATGATAACACGCTACACAAAATCATTCAATGCATATCACTGCTGGGTAACACCGCAAGAGATATTTTATCCATACATGCGCAAAAAGGGTTTTCTATAATTGTTTGCTTAATTTGCATAAATTATGCATAAACTGTTCTTGGGAATTTCAAAACGGCTTTATACTGTTTTTCCATTGGACAGGCCTTACTGTTGCAAGTTTTACCAATAGTTTGGGCTGATTTAGTTTTATAGTATAGTTTTAAATTTGCTATATTTATGAAAAAGCCAGTTAAATATCGGAGATAGAACATTTGTATATATCATAGTCTAGCCATAGAAATCAAAAGTGCATGGTAACTCTGAGTTTTAATTGGTTATATATATATATATCTTTTTTAAATTAAGTTGAAATTCAGCAAGGGAGGCACCGTAGTTTTTGCTATCCGAAGTATTTTCGATCTCCTCCGAGATCATCCTCAGAGGTGAATTGTGATGACAAACTTAATAAAACGGTGATATATATATATATATATATATATATATATATATATATATATATATATATATATATACATATTGCAAAACATTATAATATACCAAGTCACTGTAAAATTAACAAGTAACACAGAAAAAAGGCACATAGAATTAACTGGAGGACCATAGAAACAGAGAAACTACCCATAGAAAGAGTACTCGAATTGCACAACCCTTTCTAAATATATATAGGAACTTAAAAGCAACAAAATAAATGCACCAAAATATACCATGGAAAATAAATAAATCCCCAAACCAGAAACTTTGTCTAGAGGAGAATATAACTATAATCACCTTCTCAGACCAACACAAATTACTAAATAAACGACCAGAACGTATCTCAAAATGAAAACACAAAAAGAATTTTTAATACAATAGTAAAAACGTATAACTCGCAAAACGTCACTAAGAAAATTACTAGTATTCGCACTATATACAACGCAGATGATGTAATATACTTTAGACAAAGCCAATACTTTAAACTAAACACATCAGATATCCAAGCCCCGAAAGAAGAAAAGTAATAAAATAATAACTAAACAACAAATTAAAATAAATAAATTAATTAAGTAATGAATAAACAACAAACTACGAATGTTCACATGAACACAAATAAATGTTTTGTAATAATAATAATTAACAAAAAATAATGCATGAGTAAACAAGTAATTAATAATATATAATGGACTAAAACAACACTAGACAATAGCAATAAATAACCGAGTTTGGATTCACAATTTTTTCTATTCAATCGCCCTTAGAATAATTTGAAATGTAACCGTTGCCGCTTACCTAATAACCTTTAGGATAATACAATTGACCTACTATCCATAATGCACCATTAACCAGCATGTATTAATAGTCGAGCCAACGTACAAGAAACATGGCCTGAAGATTGCGTTCAGGAATGAAACAGATTTTCGACACTTTTAGTATTCACTTTTAAATCCATATTTGCATGCGCTTTATCTCTGATATTGAGCACTTTTTCCATAAATATGGCCTCTCATAAACTCTATTTTTATCAAATATATCTACTTAATAACCGTTCCTCGTCTAGTGCATTACAAAGGTTTTGCTATATGCTTCCCTAATGAGCGTAATTACGCTATTTTTGGTTAGCTTTTCTCATCAAACTCACCATCGTCCTTTTTAATGCTTTGCTGACTTTGATCTTTTAATTTTTTCCCTGTTCTACACATCTTGATTTTTGTCTTTTAATCATTTCTTTGTCTCGTATTTCGATCTCTGTTCGCTCATCCATGGTGACTTCTTTCTCTTAGAAAAATTCCATGCATCGACTATTCTATAGCTCTTTGTCTATTCTGGGTTGATTTTCAATCGATTTTGTTAGTTTCGAAGCGTCGCACCCGAATAAATCTAAGTTGCATTATCCATTCATGATACATTTACTATGGAAAAATATTGACAGATTACTTTTCATTATATTTCTATTTTTTATTAAATGATTTTCAAGATAGTGTTATCGGTGACTTTATTTCGTTTTCAAAGTTCCTAATTAGTTCTTTTCATTGACTTCGACTTACTTCCCTTCTTTTCCAGTCCTAATTCTGTCTGCGTGTCTCTCTGTAGCCGAATTATTGCAGTACTGATATTGCATTCTGAGTAACATTTTATATCATCATCATCATCATCGTCATCATCATCATCATCATCATCATCACTATTCCCGTGACTGGGTCGCTTCGCATGTGAGCGCCTGAACAGATCCCTCTATATATCTAAGCTGCAGTGAATGATATTTCAGTCCACTGCGTAACGTTGTCAGTTCATTTTTCCTGTCTGTTTGTGGTATCTTGCAGGATTGCATTGAAAACAATAAAACCTATTACGACGTGTCCCTACCATTACAACTTCCTCTTCACGACGGTGGCTATGAGATCTGTTCTTATCTCATGGTGTCCCGCATAGCGTTATTTTGGATACGGTCTTTATAGGAGATGCCTCGGGTGGTTCAGCAGTATCTTATTTTAAATACTTGCATTATTCCCTGTAATTCTACTGTTAATATCCAAGATTCGCAAGCGTACGAAAAGATTGAGAAGGCCAATGCACGCAAGTGTCAGATTTTTCATTTTGGGCAGATAACCGTGTCTTTATGATTGTCGATATTTGTTTGCTACTGTTTTTGTTTCCCTCGAAATGATTTCTGTTCTGGAGCTCTCTTCGTTTATAATCGTGACAAGATATAAGCAATTGTCTCACTACTTTAAGCTCCTGATCACCGATTTTAATATTGGTTGAAAGTCTTTTCTCGTTGTTCATCTAGAGTTTGTCTATTACGGCATTAATCTACGTGCCATAACTGGAGGAATTTTTATTAATGTTCTTTAACAGATTCATGTGTTCATCTTCATAACTTCTAGAGAATCTATGTTACAACATCCGATACTGACTGGGTCCTTGTATTTCTCAAATATGTCCCTCATGACGCATTCAAGGAAGATAAAGGTTTACAGGACAGAAGACACACTTTGTGTATAGCGACTGATATGTGGAACCACTTTCCTATGGAGCACTGCTATACTACTTTGCTGCATCTATATAACTTCCCCCTTAAAATCTTATTATACTGAGTGAGATAATATTTCTTATTACATAATCGAAGAAACTAATTAAAATATTTTAATTTTTTTCGATCAGTTTATCTATTGTTGGTAGATGCCTTCGTATGAAAGTATTGTACAGTATTTGATAGTATTTGTTAAAATAATTTCGGCTCGATACTAATTTGATAGAGCAATCTTTTTCCAAGACAGTTTTATTGCTTCTTTAATAAAGTAAGTTAACTATTACTTGCGTTCAATTACTTTTCCATATGCACTAAGTAAATAGTTGTTTCAATCCTTGGTGGTAATGTTCTCATCGTTCGCAAGATCTGTTACTATGCCACCCTCGGCTCGTTTTTTCCTCGTTTCGCATTTTAAATATAAATTCAGTTATTGTTACACAAGGAATACCCCTAACGATAGGTGGCATTTTAATTTCTCAAAGTATCCATGTTGGCTTAAGACCTTATCCTATATTTGACCATTTAATCTTTACTGTTTATTGCAATTGATTGTTAGGAATCTATATAGGTTGTGCAACGAACATATACTTAAACTATTTCCGTTACCCCTGTTTTATTTTTGTATTGCTTAAATTATTTAATTATGCATTTTCAATTTTATATTTGTTAATATTTGTCTATATTTCTGCGATGAGGTACACTATTTACATTATTCGGACTATTGCTCTCATCTTTGTCGCCATATTTATTACAACGTTTCGGGTGGTTGGAATGTCGAACTGAACCCTTTATTTCACGCACTGAGTTAGACTGTTCTAGTTCCACGTGTCATGTCTAATGGAAGTCAGTTATCAGTTATTTCCTGTTAATTCTCCTCTCCAAGTTCTCCACCGCCTTAAACATGTATTGAACTCACACTCTTTGGGTCCTGTCACTGGATCTAACCAACGCCTTTATCCACTGTGCCATGTGTCCTTCAGGACATCTGTGCATGAATTTCTGGTATTATAAACCTAATGTCTTCAGCAACCATTTTTTAAAATCAATATGGGAACCAGTAATATGGAGTGCCAGAAAAAAGCGATAATAACAAGAAAAAATGCAATATGTGCTCTGGTAAAAATTACAATATGAACACTGGTAAAAAAATTGTTGCTGATGACATTAGGTTTATAATATCAGAAATTCATGCACGGATGTCGCCAAGAACACATGGCACAGTGGATAAAGGCATTGGTTAGATCCAGTGACCGAAACAGTGTGAGTTCAACGCCTGGTTAAGTTATTGGAGAACTTGGAGAGAGGAATTAACAGGAGAAACTGATAACTGACCTTCATTAGGCATGGCACGTGGAACTAGAACAGTTTACCCCAGTGAGCGAAATAAAGGGTTCAGTTTGACATTCCAACCACATGACAGAAACGTTGTAATAATATGGCGACAAAGATGAGGACAATAATCCGAATAATGTAAATAGTGTCTGTCAATATTTACTACCATATTGTTTTTTTTGTTTCTAGACTTGAAACCGTTGTTTTTTTTATTATTTCTGTTTGTTTTCCAAATTATCTCTACTCATTCCTTAATTATCGTTGTAAAATGATATTCATATCTTTTATATTTACTTATTGTATTCCACAAATCCTGGAAAGTGTTTTTTGATTTCGTTCTGAAATTCCGATAATGTTATCTCTGACCTTTATTTGGAGATGTTTTACCCTTGAGAATCATTTTGTATACAGCAATCTTAACGCCAACTCTACCTGGCTCTAGTCTTTGACTGTTTCATATATAAACAATGATTCTATAGCAATTATGAATCTTATTTATTGAAGTTATTTTATGTTTTTCTATTTGTTTTTGTTTTCATTGACAGCACCTTTGATTTTGAAAAACTGTATTAATAATTATCACTTTACATCTCTGAAAAGTTAACTAATATTTTGTCTCTCTCATTTTTCTGATTCAACTTATCCTCCAGTTGATTCTTTGTCTTTTCTTATCATTACATTGAAGTGATCCATGAAAATTGTGTCATTTGATTTTGTTCCCGTCTATCACGTTACTGATGTTGCTTTAAAATCATTTCATTTCGACTTGTAAGATTTTCCAATTTAGTTCCTAAGCTTTTGACATCAGATTTTTACACCTACCTTAACCAAATACATTGAAACATAGTTTTCACAATTCTTCACATTTAATCCTAGTAAATATTCCCTGTCTTAGATAAGATTAATTTCCGCTTTTCTTCCTCGCATCACATTTGCAGTCGGTCCGCAATAATCATATATTTAATCTTTGGTAGCATGGCCTTTAAATCGTAAGGAGCAAAATCAGCCAAACTTCCAGTAGTTTATTGGTAGAAGATTAAAGTAGATGTTTCATTTAAATTTATCAATTTAAAACCACACACACACACACACACACACACACACACAGACACACAAACATATACATTTGTATGTGCGTGCGTGTGTGTGGTCGAGGTGTTTGCGGTTAATAACAGGCACTCACACTCAAAGTTTGTACTCCAAAAAAGTGAGGGATTTTGAATACTGAATTCCAAGTAAGGCTCCATTATGTTACAAGATTGTCACATCAGATCCCCCTCCGCCACCCATTAATGTCTTATTGTGTCAAATACTTGTCACGTGATCCGTCTATATTTCCGAGATGAGGTATTGTAACTATTTACACTATTTATATCTTTCGAACTGTTGGTCTCATCTTTATCGCCATATTCCTGACGTTTCGGCCGTTGTGCGCTCTGGTCTTCTTCAGGCGATATAATTTGGAATTTCGAACAAACCCCTGTATTTAGTCGACAGAGGTAGATTGTTTTAATTCAACATGCCATGCGTTTCTAAATAACTCAGTATCACTTAATTCCCTTTAGTAACTCATCTCTCCAATTTTTGTTCCTTCTGCTGTGGCCAGGTATTGAACTCACAACTCTTTGGGTAAAGTCATTTTTTTTTAATACTCAACCAACGCTTTTATCCACTGAGCTATTGTCGTTGGATAAAACTTTGGTTGAGCAAAGAGTGAGTTGACTCAGTGAGAGATCCAAATGCGCATGACATGTAGAGTCAGAACAATCTTCCACCATGGACTAAAGAAAAGAGGTTTAGTGTGAACTTATATCGCCTGAAGAAGGTCAGAGTGCACAACGGCCGAAAGGTTGTGAATACGGACATAAAGATGAGAGCAACAGTCCGAACTATGTAAATAGTGAAAATAGTTGAAACATACTTTCCGAAAACTGTTCCCACTGACGTTGACGAAAGACGCACACGTGTGTGTGCGCGCGCGCGCGCTGTGTGTGTGTCTGTGTGTTTTGTCGCCACTTCTATTTCTTGCTGAGCCGCCTGCTGTCAGGTGTTATCATCGTCAGCATCGGTACATGTTTACAACAAATCCAGTAAATCTTTAATGCTTTTTGGTGTCCAATTTGCCAATAATGGCAAGTCGCGTTGATTTTAGCAGAACACAGAAATTCCTGCTGCAAAACAATATTGACGACCAGAAAATCAAGTTAGAATGCAATATAGTCCTATTTTATATAGGTAGAGATATATTGAGGCGGATTGAATAACAGCTTTTACAACATTAATCACTTCCAGAGTGATTGCAACCATTTGAGCTAAGACAGGAAAATCCATTGGGACATTTATGTTCTTTTGGTCTTGACTCAAAGTTTGATAAGACAAAAACACACACACAAACATATTATTTAGTGAATATTAGTATTTGAAATAGATGTCCCATCTTTTTATATATATAT
>OZ038485.1:3362500-3487671 GCA_964036315.1 Acanthosepion esculentum | reverse complement strand
AGATACACACACACAGAAACATACACACACACACACACACACACACACATATATATATATGTTCCTCCACTTTTTTGCTAAAAAAAGCATAGCATGATGAAAGAAAAACAAACTTAATAAAAAGAAAGATTTATCATTAAAATGTTTATGTCATTATTAAGAGGAAAGACTATTTTATTGGATTTTTTAATCCTTTCTAGCATGTTTGAAACTTTCGTTAAAAACGTTTTGTTTGCGTTTGCGGACGACGTTATATTTACAATTTTTTTTGTTTCGGTGAAAAACACATTGATTTGGAAATTCTTGCAAAAATCAAATAGTTGTAGAATTTTAATGAAACGTTCAGAATTTATTCATAAATTAATGAAATTATTTTTGAAATTTTTTAGAAAATCTTGGTAAAAAATATTTTTATTTTACATATGTTAGCCCCCACTTAATTTCATGAAATTTCGAAAAATTTAAATTTTCTTTCCAAATATTTTTAATTAGATAAAAGTAGGACTCCTTGGAGAATGTAAATCATCTAATTTTTTCAAACTACTCCTCATTTCCCGAAAATCTGCTCCGAATCGTAAACTAAAAAAATGGCATAAAACTATGACATTATTTAATTAGTAAATATTTTAATTGCCTTTATAAATAGGATATATTAAGGACACTATTGAATTAAGAAAAAATTTACAAGAATTGTTTTAATTTTTTTAATTTTAATTATAGTAATTTATAATAATTTTAAAATCGTTTAAAGTTTTGCATTACTTTAGTTGATATTGTAATTAAGTGGAAACTATTTACGAATCAAAAGTTGAAAAGCTTAATAAAAGTCGATTACCCCCAATATTTAAAAAAATAATTTTTAATGTTGTATCTGACAATAGCTCAATTAGATCTCATTTAAATATTCATGGGGACCTACCGGACACTATTCGGCACATACTTGTCGACAACACTAATATAATAGCATCATCCACATGCAAAAAAGGCTAAAAATAATGGAAGCCTTATTAATAAAAACAAACAAACCAACACTTAATAATATTAACTTTGAACATGGACATAATATCTTGACCGTGTTTTGAAACGAAAAAAATGGAACATTTTATAAAACATACATATAACAAACTATTTCTAATTCTAACAGTTGAAATATAATCCTTGAAAATGGCTAAATGTATAGCCGAAAGCGATCGGCTAAAAAGAACATTCGGACAGTTTTTATATAATTTATCATCTGAAAAGAAAAACATTATTAGATCGCACGAGAAATTATATAAAAAACTAAATAAAAGCACCTTGTCAGTCGTTTTTAATGAAATGTGCATATATATATATATATATATATATATATATATATATATATATATATATATATATGTATATATATATATGTATATATATATATATATATATATATATATATATATATATATATTTGTGTGCGTGTGTGTGCTTGTGTGATAAAATATAGTTTTAAGTTATGCTATATTTATGGGTTAAATACTAGATATCAGATTAGACGGTTAATAGGGGCCTGTGGTCTGTTTGCAACCTACAATTTCTTCCATGATGAAATTTATGAAATATCTTCACAGCAAATATAACTGCTAGAGACTCTTTTTCTATCTGGCTGTAATTTTCTCTGCTGGTAGAAGTGAGCGTGAAGCATGTTTTATTTTACCGCCATCGTAATCGTGTAAAATCATCGCCGCAATACCGTACTCACTAGCACCTGGCGCCACTACAATTTCTGCTTTTAGATTCCATTGTGCTAATGATAAATTTAACGTAAGTCTTTTTTATTTCGTAAAATGCTCTTTGACAGTTATCATTCTAGTTCCACTTTACACCATTTTTAAGTAGATCATTCAGTGAAGATCTCAAATTATTTATATTATATATTTGAAGGTAATTAGCCAGTCCTACGAAAGCTTCTAACCTAGTCGCGTTTGTTGGTGGTGGTGGCGGCAATATTTTTAATTCCACTTGCCCTCGACGGATCTGATTGACGACTATTTTCATCAATATTTTGACCAAGGTATTTAATTTTCGGCCAAATAATTGGCATGTTCCTTCACTGGGCTTGAATCCGTACTCTCTTATTTTTTCCAAAATTGTTTTCTCATGCCCAACATGTTGTTCGTCAGATATACTTTTGATTAAAATGTCCAGATGTGCCACTGCGAAATCGTAATGCGCAAGCATGGTATCCATAGCTTTGTTGAAAAATAAATGGTGCCACCTTTATACCAAAATGAAGTCGGTTAAACTTATATAATCCTCTGTGCGTATTTATGGTCATTAATTCTGAACATTTATTTTCAGTCTGAATTGGTAACTACACTTCAGAGAAATCCAACTTTGAAAATAGTCTTCCGCCGTTTCCTCTGTACATGGTAATGGGTAGTTATGTGTTTCTAAACAACTGTTTAATTTTGTCAAGAAATCATAGCAAACGCAAATTTTATTTTATTTTTCTATACATACACCGCTGGTGCAGCCCATTTTGTATGATTATTTTTTTCTATTACACAATTTTTTCGAGTCTGTCACCCTCATGCTACGAATGGTACGCCTCGTTTCAATTTAAATACTGGCATCAATCATTCTTCTTATTTGAAAATCCGCATTGAATTTTGAAAATCGACCCAGTTCATTTGATAGAAAACCCGGAAAACATTTTTTAATAATTCTTTAAGATTTTGGCTCTGCCTTGTTTGTCCATTTACGGTTTTACAGTAAATTTTTATCGACAAATTTCAAAGTTTAAATATTTCTATCCCGTTAGGACCGGATAAATTTGTTGCACTTTTGCATACATAAGATTTACATTTTGCATGCTTGTTACGGAACGAGATATTAAAAGTCATTTCTCAAAAAAAAAAAAAAAAAAAAAGAAGATTTTTCCGCAGTAGCTGAAATCGCGACTTTGGAAGTTCCTTTAAATAAAGGCATTCCAATTTCCTTCCAACTTGTTTCACTGATTACTGAAATATCAATACTTCAGTAGCATTTCCACACCCACATTATTTATTTTCACATTTACAAATTTACTTTTGTTTTCTGTGATCATTTTTTTCGTCGCAATGTTGTGTACGAATTTCTTCCTATGAGAATTTCAATGTCACTTTATATGTACTCGTTACCACACTTATAACATTCTACATTTTTAAATAGACAGTCGTTTCCAAGATGTTATTTACCAAATCTGAATCAAGTATTTATTCTCCTTTTTGTACATTTCTCCCTTGCTTGTACCAATGCAACTTCTTTTTTGTGGATTTCTTCAGCATCGTGTTTCAGATTTAGAATTGTCTTGCAATCGTCCACTACTCCTTGCGGGGTAATATTACCGTTTTGTATAGTTTTCGTTAAAATTTTCGCACGTATTTAGCATCTTTTTAGCTGTTAAATCTTGAACGAAAATTAGCCCTTTGAACATATGTAGAGTCATTTCCTTTATTTTAAACCTTTCACATTCTTTGTATACATGACAAAATCATATATTTGGTTAGATTCATGCACCTCCAACGAGCACTAAACAGAGAGCTCTTGTCACTAATGATTTTTGTCAGAATGTGTACCGATTTCACCTGTTTTTTGTTGGTAATATGTAGTTGCAGTATTTTTCATACTCTATCGGAACTATCTTCCTCAAAAACATCCTCATCAGGATTGTATACAAATTTTAATGTGGTGCTTTGAACTGCGTCTGGCGAAAGAGTCGAAGAACTTTTGTTTTCTTCAGAATTATATCCAACATCTGTTGTTATTGTTGTAGTTCTAGTAACTTTGATTTTGTTGTTGCTGTTTCTGTTGTTGAATTTCAAATATCGATGTTAAAATTTGCTCCATATTCGCAAGAATATGATTTTCTACACTCAAGATATAAAAAAATTCCTCAATACCACAACTAAAGCAGTTAAAATTCTTGTCGTCATCCGTATCCCTGTTTCCTAAGCAACAAGTATGTATATTTTTCACGTAATTCTTCACTCAGTATGTGTTTCCAAAATCCTTGTAACTCCAGTTACAACTGATATGAGTCCCTGAATCTTCGTTACAGTTATAAGTCGTAAGAGTTCATCAATCCTCGTTACAACGGTTATAAATCGCCTCAATTTCAAATCCATCGTCGTCACTCAACGTCGCGCGTATAATATAAGTAATATTTCGGCCACTTGCCATGACACTTCTATTTATTAGTCTGAAGAGTGAATCCAAACGGCTTCTCTTCTTCACACCTCTGACGTCTTACCTGGAGCTCTTTATAGTTATGGACTAGTTCATATAGTCATCGGGGGTGTACTATTTACTCCACAACATCTTGTTAAAAAGGTGCCACCATTAACATTTTTATTATCTTTTATTAAATATATTTTTATTCTTATTCTTATAACTCTTTCATTTCAATATTCATGAGTTCTGAAGAAAGTGGATCTTGCAATGAGCAGAAAAGATAAAAATTGATACTTTTACATGAAAAATCCGGTAAAAGTCATTCATACAAAGATGAGAACTCTTTGTATATTGTAGTGTATTGCCTTATATTTGCATTCAATAAATAAAAGATTACAAAATCCAATTCAATACATTTCAGAGGTTTGGCAAATATTTGCTTATACACAGAGACAATATGAGGATGTTTGACTTTTATAAATATTCACAAATTACATTGGAAAGATGGTAACATTTCTTAAAAGTAATCATTTTAAATTGTGTTTTTCTGTTATAGAAACGTGATGAGGTGGCTTTTAATAATAAAACTCTTTTTCCGCACTGATATTTGTTGAGTTTTGAGGGCGTTATCTCTCATCTTTCGATATGTTTGCTTGTGTTAATAACAACAAATTCTGTGAAATGTTACATGTTGAACTCTAATGTTCAAAATAGGTTCATCTATGTGATATATCTGAAAGCTAAGTTTTGACATGCAGAAAAAGAAAGAAAATGGTTTGACATCCACGGATAGGCTAAATGCATTTAAAGTAAAAATACAGTTTTGGGCTGATTCTTCAACCCAATGTAAGAATGGCAATTTCAGCAAGTCTCCTGATATTCCGATATCAGATGATTAAGTTCTGACAATTTTGAATTAATGAATAAATTAATCACCTGATTTGAGTATAGAGTAATATGATTGGGATATTGATATTTCACAAGATCTGAGGAATATGAATTACCCAAGAAAGAAACAGAAGGAATTCTTCAACTGCGGAATGATTGATGGTGAAGATTCAAATATCGAGAAATGCTTTTAGTTCGTTTATCACGTGGAAATGTCAGGGCACTAGCCGAAAATAACCAGAAAAGTTTTAGTCATTCTGCTACTGTTCTCGGCACAATATTTGCATAAGTTTGGTTCCATTGCTTGGAAAAGAAACGGTTGAGGAAGACATTTGAGTTTGCTTATTAAGTATAAAACCTAACATTATAAGAATGCGTTCACTCCCATCATTTTCCGGTTTCTAATATTTGTCAATTAAAAGATGAACTGAGTAAAATGTTGCTTGAAATATTTACAATTTTATTGAATGTTTTGGTAAAAATAAAATCGAAGCCATTCTCAGATTTGGTTGTCTCATTCGCAACATTTTGCTTAAGATCAAAATGTAGTAGTGTCTATTCTTATGTTAATGAAATTAAATGCCGCATATCTTCATCTTAGTAACGGAGTTAAAGATTGATTATAAAATACGGATTAAGACAACATCCGCATCCAAATATCCAATGCCATAGACGTAAACATGCCAAAATTAATTAACAATTTAAAAGAACGACATTACTTTTGACAAATAAATTAATTTAGATACGTATGTTCAAAAATATATTAGTTTATCCACTATAATTATTGCCAGAAACCAAACTTCATTAAAATCGTTGCAACTATATTTTGAAAGTCAAAGGAGGTGAAGATTTAGTAGAACTATACTTATAGCTGATTTATATTTACAAACGATTAAAGTATTTGTAAATAGCCAGCACTGAGGGGCCATTTTGAGAGTCTTGAAAGTGACTCTCTCCTTGTTCACTCTCTTGTGTCAACCAGGCATTATACATTGAAAATTTAATCGCAAAACTTGCATAAGTACACTGCAGGTCTGTGAGGAAGTAGATGCACATAGTCAGTAT
This sequence comes from Acanthosepion esculentum, assembly GCA_964036315.1. Taxonomy (NCBI): domain Eukaryota; kingdom Metazoa; phylum Mollusca; class Cephalopoda; order Sepiida; family Sepiidae; genus Acanthosepion; species Acanthosepion esculentum. Next base: position 3,481,539 of record OZ038485.1, on the reverse strand, counting down.
TAAACTCTCGACTTTCATGTCACCTTAGATGACTATGACAAGCAAAGACGGCACAAAATATAACAACCTTCCCGCAGATGTTACATACAAGTGCAGACTGAATATCTTCTGGGATTGCGTCTACATCGGCTTTACAAAAAATTCTTTCATATTCACCTGTTCAACCCTTTTAACCTCACAATGATTGCAACCATCAATAATTAATGTTCTGCAACCAATCCTATTCTGGCTATCTTTTTTCTAGTCTTTGCCTATAAGTTCAAGAATTTTCAGGTTATTTTTAGCAGAATCGTTGTGGGTGTGTATGGAGCGCTTACGCGGAACAATGATCCAGCTATATATATATATATATATATATATATATATATATATATATATATATATATATATATATTAACTGATTTAAAAATATGGTTTCATCGCTACAAAGGAATTACCATGTTTCAAAAACAGATAACAAAAACTTACATTTCCAATCTGCGTTGACCTCAGTATATATATATATATATATATATATATATATATATATGTGTGTGTGTGTGTGTGTGTGTGTGTGTGTGTGTGTGTGTGCGTGTGTGAACTTGGTACATATTCAAGTCTTCAAAGATCAATTCGTTTTCGATGAAATGTGCTGGTGAACATATCTCTGCTTTTTCCTGGCATGAACTTTTATACTACATATGAATCAAGGCTATAAAGCTTTGGTATCTCACATGGTGAAGTGACCAGTGACCTTTCTCGGCCTCTCCTAGGAAAGCCAGCCTCGAGTCGAGTTTGTGACTCACCAAGTGTGGCATTCCCAGTCCACCCCCATGACACGGACGTTGTGCACAGACTACTCTATCGACTTCATGCTTGCGTTCCAGCCACAAAGTGGAGCATAACAAGCGCCCGTGCCCCTTCTTATGTGGCTTACAGAGAAGCGGTAAAGGACAATCGGAAAGACGTAAGTGGCACACACCTCCGCCCAGCCCTTCACGGACAACCTCCGTCGACACCAAGTCCGACTTTTGCCTTTACTTCTGACCAATTTTTCTCCAGCTGGAGGTCGGGTCCGAACCATACGCCGAAAATGCGGACAGAACCGTCCGTCTAACCAAAGGGCCTCGGAAGATCGACCCCCTTCCAGGCACCTAACCGCAAGCCCTAAGACTTGCCGCGGTTATTCTTGGCCCCTGTCACCTTTTCATATCATTCAAGTACCACGTCAATGTCGCTGCAGGACGACACGAAAGTAGATACGTCATCGGCGTACTTGAAAACACTGGCTCTAGCCCCTCCAGGGACAGCGATTCTACGTAGGGCCGGACTGCACGCCCTTTCCATTAGCCGGCGAAGGAGAGGCTCCAATGCCAAAGCGTAAAGTAGAGGCGACAGTGGACAACCCTGACGAACCGATCGAGACAGCGCAAAAGCACCCGACAGCTTTTCGTTCGCATGTAATACAGCAATGGGAGAGCGATACAGAAGGTTAATCCAGCGGCAGAAGTCAGGTTTGAATCCAGTGGCAGGACTAGTTGTTGAACACGACAGGCAAAATCTGGACAGATGTGCAACAGCCTCAAGTACAATTCATCCAGACCCGGTGACTTGCCTCTGCCGAGCTTCTTCAATGCCGCGTAGACTTCGCCCTCCGTTATCCCCCCCTCGCTGCTAGCCGCTTCAGTAAGCGAAAGCCGAGGATAGTCAGCCAAATAGCTACGAAACTCCTCGTTGCGGAGACCAGGCTCGTTGGTAAACAGGCTATGGAAATGCCGCTGATTCGCCTCGCACATGTCATCAGTGGCCCGAAGAGTATGACTTACCGGGGCTTTGACCTCACAAATATAACAAACGAAACCTGGACGAATCTCTCCCTTGCACAATTCTGCGCCCATATGCACAGCTTTTGAAGACATCTTGCTTGACTTATGTCTAATTACTTGACTCATGTAGCGCTTGCTAGACAAACTCTCCAAAGCCTCTCTAGCTAAGACTATCTCTAGGGGATCCTCCCAGCCACCGCTCGGGAAAGATTATCCTTAAGGGCATTCACATTGTTAGCCTTATATAGCGCGAGCCGTTTGCTAAACTCGGTGACGAAGGACCTAATCCACCACCTATTCACGATAACCGTCCCTGCTAGTTCCTGCTGGAGTACGCTAGTTAGCTGTTCCTGGAAGTCCTGCCTATTCAATAAAGGCTCATTGAAGTCATTCAAGGCCTGCAATCTAACGCCACCTGGGCACAAACAATTTTGTGGTCAGAATAGCCTAACCATTGGAACGTGGGACAATCTAGTGAATCTACGATATATATCCAAGTAGCTAACCATCTGGGTAGAAGGCCAATTAAGAGCCCACGTCCACATCTTTCCTCCGGGGAGATCGACCTGGTATCTATCGACAAAACCAAATTCGCCGATCAGATCAGCCAAGCTACGGTCCTCCCGCTAAGCGCGTTGAATCCATCAGGAACGGCTCCAACTGCCCAAAAAACGAGGCCCGCTCCTCCTGGTCGTTGGGCGCATAAACCGAAACGACTCAAAACGAATAACTTTTCTCGGCAATATCGGCCACATATCAACCGGCCCTTGGCATCGACATGAACAAAGACCACCTTTGGGTCCAGGGTACGTCTAACAAGCAAAGAAACCCCTGTAGCATGTCGGTCACCGTATGCTGAATAGACGACAAAGTCCTTAGGCAGCACAAACACATCGACACTGCAAAAAAAAGTGTTGCTGTGGTAGAGTGTTGAATGGGTGCTAGCTATTCTACAACAACTATATAGTGGAAGCTTGGACACCATATGAACCTGACTTCCCTGATTCAGTCGAGGTAGCTGGAATGCACCTCTGTACTCTCGAGGGTGTTCATTCCGATACTTATCAACAAGATCAAACCCATCGATAAAGTCCCGAAATGGCTTCACTTTCCGGTTATTAGTACCCGTATTCCACCCTATACGATATATATCGGGTCAAGGACGGGCCAAGGACGGGTCAAGGACGGCATTCTAATCTCCCGCTAAAACTATCCCACGAGATGTCGTCAAAAACGGCTCGATTGCCAAAACAAAGCAGGCAGCTCAGAATGGTCATTGGGCGCATAAACCCCGATGAAACGAAGAGCCTTATCCCTTATGGTCTGCCCGCCGGATCAGCGAAGACAAGAGCACACACAGCTTTCAAGGACTTGTTTACTAGCCAAGAGACACCTCTCGGGCGTCCATGAAAACATGCTGAATAATGGAATAAAACTCCTGCACACAACATATATTCACCTCAAGACGCTGAAGATCACGAGAGAGTCTCGCCCTATGAGACTCCAACCACAGGCCCCGGACATTCACCGTAGTAAATCAGAGAGACATAATGAAACCGATTAGGGTTGCTCTCCTGTATTAAACATGGCCGGTTTAATGACACCGACGGCGTCTCCTATTGTTCCTGTGCCCATCTCAGTCTTGATGGTGCCATCATGGAACAGGCCGCCAATATCCAAGGGGAAGGTAAGTTTAAGGGGGCCTTTTTAATGGTGTGAATTTAGTAGGAATGTGAGCTTCCCTCTAGCCTTACCAGCAAACTTTCATTTTACCTTTTCCCTCTTCGCAACCGCACTGCCGGCAGACAAAAGCTTTTCAGGGAATGGGGTCCGTCAGACGGACCCAACCGGTGGTTTTGTTAGGCGAGACGGAAGAACAGACTCAGCCGGAACTTCATGAACCTGGTACATATTAAAGCCATCAAAGATCAATTGGTTTTTGATAAAACGTCCTTGTGAACTGATCTCTGCTCTTTCCTGTCATGAAACATATACTACGTATGAATCAAGGCTATGAAGCTTTGGTGTCACTTTTGGTGAACCTGGTATATACTGGAGTCATCAACGAAATTCGTTTTCGGTCAAACGTCCTGATGAACAGATCTCTGCTATGTTCTGCCATGAATCATATACTAAATATTAACCAAGGCCATAAAGCTTTGGCATCTCACTTGGTGAGCTTGGTACATATTAAAGTCATCAAAGATAAATTCGTTTTCGATTAAACGTTCTGGTGAAAATATCTTTCCTGTCATGAATCATATACTATATTTGCATTAGTTAACATAGTTCTATTAATTGATTTAATATGAGTGAAGCAATTTATCATTAGCTAATATGGGTATTTTATTTCCATATGATTTCTTTTCTTGTTTCCACTTCAGAGTCGACCATTTCATCAGGGCAAAACAAACATCTGTCTGTGTGAATTTGCTTTTCGCCTCATCAAGTGTCCGAAAGTTCACCTTCTTTCTGCAAAATACGTCGTCGTTAGGACGTCGATGCAATTATGCAATACAATATCAAGAGAATACCGAGAAAAATCGTTATCTTTCGCCTTATTCACATATAATTTTCGATCTGGTCTCTGTTACGGTCATTGGCCCAAAGAAATCAATAAGAACCACATAAAATGGAGTCTTACAAAGAGATGATTACCTAACGAAGAATACAACCTATAGTCATCGGACGCTAGGTTAGCCAGGCAGATTAGTAATTCGGGCGTTTCTCAATTTCTTTTGAGATAAAACAGTTCAGTAGGGGTTAGCTCTTTTTTGCTTACTTTTTTACTTTTGCATGATTTGTTAACAGTTTTTCTATGTTTATTATGGTGAATGTTAATGGATGGAATCTAAAGGTGGGGCTTATTGGACATTTCGTTCATATTAGCTTTCAGCCTCAATTTGCAAACTTTGAAACTATACACTAATGACCGATACGGACACATTGATCTTGACCAATAATTTGCTCTCTCAGATTACCCAACGTCTCGTCAGACATTCCTTACTACTTTAGGAATCATATATAAAGTGGGTTATCACAATTACCTTAATTAATAGATTTTATTTCTTTGTAGAATAAATTGTTTTTTTTTTACCAAACACTCATTAGGCTTCAGGCAGGAGAGAAAAAAAGGAATACTGAGTGGGTATATCGATACGACAGACCCTCTTAAACTGTTACCGTTCTCGATAAACCGGGAATTATTTTAAACGCGCGCGCACGCGCACGCACACACACACACACACACACACACACACACACACACACACACACACACATATATATATATATATATATATATATATATATATATATATATATATATATTAATGAATACAAAAAGAAAACTTATCTTAGCCGACGCGTTTCTTCCTCTAAGGGAGATTATCAAACCAAATATGCTTTGCCTTGAGAAAATCCCTCAGAGCTTGCCATAGACATCACATGCGTTTGTTAGTCGTGCAATTATTTCTTCTTGAGAGTGTGTTCCCCAAATATACAAAAGTATCAACTACCTCCAATTTCATGCCGTTTACATAAATTGAAAAGGGAACGCAGATTTTGCCTGGTGCAGGTTGGTACATTACTACGGCATTCTTCAAACTAATTGTCAGGCCAAACTTGTCACAGGCTGTAGAGAATCCATAAAATGTTGTAGATCTACCTCAGAATGGGTAATGAGGTCAGAGTCATCAGCGCAGAGAAGATCTCTTATGCGTGTGATGAACGTTTTGGTGAATGCAACGAAGGTTGAACAACTTACCAGTTGTTCCGTATTGGATATAGACACCTACTTCACTATCTTTGAAAGACCATCGCAAAGAAGAGCGCAAAAAATTAAGGGCAAGTAGATCACCTTGCTTCATCCCAGCTTCCGCCGAGATAGGGTCTAACAGCTCTCCAAAAACACAGATCCAGTCTTTCATGTCATCATGCCTTGATCGAATCAGACCAACCAAGCTTCTACAGAATCTTCCACGGTGCTTCCCTGTTCACTGTATTGAAAGCCTTTGTCAGATCAATACAGCACTGATATATATCCAGTCCTTGTTCTTGGCACTTCTGTAACTTCCGCACAGTAAATTTGTTGCGAAGTTTGTTGGACAAATAATTAGACTGTCCAGAAGTTTCTTCTCTTCTAAGAGGTCACATCAGTTTCTGGTTACCTGAAAACCAGTCTTGGAGCTTCTTACTGAAAAAATCAAAGCAGTCTACAGCTGCATCCTAGATGGCCCTAGCGAGAGTTCTAGATGGGTCTATCGTTTCCGCCAGATCAGTTGCCTGAACGACAGATTGAAAACGTTCAAGCTTTTCAGCAGAAGACATCTGGGAAACGTCAATTCTTTTTGTAATCTTCGACCGAAACTTTCTCATTTTTGTTCTTTATCACTTGTACCATTTTGCCACGAAGAAGACGATGGTCTGTACAGTATTCCGCACCACGCATGCATCGATCTGTTTTGACGTCACTCATGTCTCTGCGTCTGTCAGCTACATAATTAAGAATGTGCCCAGAGCGTGGATGCTTCCAGATCGCCTTATACTTGTCTGGTTGTTTGTATCATGTATTGGTTAGGGCAAGATTCAACTTCTGACAAAGTTGCAGGAGGTGAAGACTGTTTCTATTACCTTTCCCTATACTATGACGCTCGAAGGTGTTCCATGCAGCACGGACACATCCTACCATAGAATTAAAATAATAGATTTTATGGCAACGTTTTCAGGCCGACCTTTGTGGAAAATTGTATAACCAGAGTCGGGTTCTTGTAAAGTGCTATCATCAGACAGCCTTATTTCTGATATCTAGGTTGTAAGGAGACAGTTCATTGCCACAGCACTTATACACTCAGGACGTGCTGCATCTGAATGATTATGTAAAGTTCCAACATCTAGTTGTGAGATCCATTTTTCGAGTCCGTTTTTCGTTAGTGTCAACAGTTTGATCATGATTTCGCGGTATACTGGCCGGTTAAAAAGGAAGGCAAGCTTTTTCAGGACCATCTTTTCTAGGTTCCCTCCTGCGAGCAGGTGAGCAGGCTATCCCTAAATATGGCTGCTCAGTCCCTTGGGGTCCTGCCGAGACACGTTATTGCCTAGGTTATCCTAATATCGACCATTATCCCGAAGCAACCTACGTGTGACTTTGCTGCTACATACTCCTAGCTTGTTAGGCCTGTACGCGCCACAGTTAAATCATCGCCGCAGGTATTTTAGCAGTGCCCTAGTCCAAAAACCGTTTGGAAGTTCACAAGTTCAAGAAGTTCCTGTACGTGGGATTGATTATAGTGGACAGACATTGACCTATTTAATCGGTCACCTCAACGGAAATGATATGGGAAAAGGAAAAACGCCCTTTTTCCCTTTTTCTCCTTTTCCCATATCATTTCCGTTAAGATGAACGATTAAATAGGTTAATGTCTGATTCATACCACTTCCTTCCACAATATTATGTATTATAATAAGAAGAAATATAAAAATAAATTTTAAAACTCTCCCTTCCCTCTCTAAACTCGACCATGTCTCTCATACCATTCATCACCACCCTCTATGTCAAATTATATAAGCTTAATACTACCCGTCCAAAGTGTAAATTTTAAATTCATTTTCCGTTTCACATTTTGAAAGTGAAGTCTGAAAATCCGGAGAAAAATAAAATTCTCTGGTGAAATAAATTATTACAAATGGAGCCTTAAAGTGGTCTGTTTTTTCTTTAAATTAATATATATATATATATATATATATATATATATATATATATATATATATATATATATATATATATATATATAATAAAGGGCTTAAACAGTAATATTCCATGGTCATAATTTATTCCATTGGAATCGTAAATACGATCCAATTCATCAGACCTACAAATTCAAAAAGAAAACAGAAAAAACAACTCCGTGAATAAAAAATAAAAATTAGTGAGAGTGTATGTATGAGAGTGTGGGACGAATGCTAGAGTAAATGAAAGCTATAGGGAGGGGTAACAGACGAAAGAAGAACAGGAAGGTCTAAAGATGAAGGGGGGATTAAAATTTAACAGAGAGAAGTTTTAAAGAGGGGAGCAAAGACTGTTTAAGTGAGAGAAATATGAATATTTTCAAATATCTAATACATTCACGATACACCGGAAAAGAGACGAAACGCCTTTTCTACAATTATGTCCTGTTTTATAAAAAAACGACGTTTTTATTTAAGTAAAGTGGAATTATTTATCAATGCATAAGCAATTTAACAAATAAGATGTATTAAATATTAATAGTAATATAATAATTCTTAGTGAGAATGTATTATATATTCATAATAAAGTAACCTTGCTAAATAACACTTATTTTAAAAAGAAAACAATCGATGTATACCTTGGTTTATCTAAAAAATAAAACAAATATGTATTTATACAATTAAAGATATTAAATGCATAATAATATAATAAAAGTGATAATAAAATAAGCAAAGAAAAACTACTGGGAGAGATAAATACTTTCATTCTTGTTGGGACATCTTCCTATGTAATCATTCCTATGTAATCAATTCCTCGGCCGTCCAAGACTTCCAACACTGCGTCTGGTCGCTGAAGTGACCGCTTCAATCCAGAGCTAACTTTATCCCACGTTATAATTTGTTTGATCATAAGGCAGCCAAGATGCAATCGTAGCAGGTATCTCCGTGTTGGGCTGATCCAGGCAAAGTGATGACGTACAGGGAAAAAATAACAGACGATTAAATTGAACAAAATTAAATACTGTTTTTATATCAGTCCTTCGTGCAATAATTGGTTATATCAGATTTCTCATGTAATTAATTATCAGCCCAACCGGCGTCTAAATCGGAAGTGATATTATCGTTGTTGATTTAGTAAAGCCCCTCAGGCTTACGTCATAATTTGGGGAATTCACTCTCTCCATCCTCTCTTTTATTATCCTCTCTGACCGACCTCTTCAGTGAGCGTGGCTGGTTACTCCATCCTCCTTGATGTCTTATCTATGTATGCTACCTCGACCATTTTCCGCTCAGGATAACTCAATTCCAAATTCAGTTCTTTACAAAAATCTCCTCTTTCGCTTTCCAGCCCGCATTTGCAGCTGTGAGTCAATCAATATTTCCCGCTAATCTGGGTCACTTTTCCATTGTACAAACTGCTCGACATACAATTCAAGTTGTTTATGTGTGAATTAAATCCTCAATCCTCTGGCAACTGGCAAACTGTGCACCAGTAGAGGCCATGCTGTTTCGATACACAGAGTGTGCATTGTGTTGCACAAGCAATGACCACTATAAACATGTCATGTGCAGGTTGTTCAGTAAACACCACCCACATATTTTGTGCTTTGGAAATCTTGTGACATTGAAGGAATAGTGACGGGAAAAGGTGAAGGATGTCATTGGAAGTTCCCAGATTGAACTTCGGCATCGCTGCTCTCTCGGAAACTAAACTAGCTTATTTACATCGGCTACATATGGTTGATGGTGGATACACCTTTTTCTGGATAGGTACTCCTGAGACAGCTAAAGGAGATACAGGGGTCTGGTTTCCTCTTCAGAACGACCTGCTGAAACAACTTGAATTTGTACCTGTTGGCATCAATAAGACAATTATTTCCTTGCATATTTGCATTGGCAGACATAAGTATGCAATCATCTTTAGTTGCTATGCTCCAAACGTGAAATCTACTGACGAAATTATATATATATATATATGATATAAAGATATATATATATATATATATATATATATATATATATATATATAGTCAAACCTAATGAGCCAGACAAACCTACCAAGGTTTCACTTAGGCTATTGTTAAATCAAGAATTCGAAGGTTTTTCGACACGAGTATAGTTACCTATATATATATATATATATATATATATATATATATATATATATATATACATGATATAAAGATACATAATTCTGTATAATTTTATATATGAACAGTGTCGTATAGGCAGGGACAAAGGTGATGGAGAGAAAAATTATGCAGATAAATTTGACCAGATTGAGGAAAAATATACTTTAAAAAATATTCTAACCTATGAAGCGCGTCACAAAAAACTTTCGAGTTTGTCTCTCTCTCTCTCTCTCGCTCTTTTTCTATCTCTCTCTCTCTATACATATATATTACTTGAAGCGTTATTAGCGTGAGCACGTTGTATTTGAAATAGACGCCTCATTTTTATTTATTAAACAATGTATACTACGTCATTGTCCTTCGCATTCGAGAAATCTTTTTAAAAAAAACGTGTTCTTCCTCCGATAGGGATCGAACTTGTTTCCCCCTTTGTAAGGAAACCCACTCTGTTGATAAGTCTTGCATATATTAATTATTAATTGGCAATCCTTTCGTTATAATATTCAGTTTACGTTCTACATATTACGTACCGAGAATTGGCAAAATTTACATTTGGTCAAAAGTGGTCAAATTCGGTGTTTATTCTTTAAAAATTTACTCCAAGACTCAGAAGCATTTTCGTTCGGAAAATCAATGCGTCTAATGAAGAAATTAAATGGCGGTAATATCAGGTACGATAATGCAGGAAACTTAAATTTGTTTAACTTGTTTAAATGCAGTCAATTTTTAAAAATTAGTTTCACTTTTCTTTAGATTCCTGATATAATTTTTGTCGAACACTATACATAACTTCAGTTATGTGAATGAGATATTTGTTTAATAAATCTAACCAGTAATGCCACACGTTATATAATGATTTATTTTTCTATAATAATTTATTTTCTATAATCATTTATCTTCTATAATTATTTATTATAATTATTTCCAAGAATTATTTTTTCTATAATTCATAACCTGCTTTTTAACTCTTTGTTACAATTGTTTCTTAATTCCGAAGAACTTTAATGTCCTTTTATTTTTTTATTCACAGATTGGAAAACGAAATTATTCCACGGCATCGAGTGCACAAAAGTGAAGCAAGAACACGCTCAATTTCGGATTCCCAAATAACCCCACCAAAAGGATTGAACTATTTAAAAAACAGATGTCAAGTATGTAACTAGATTTGTCTGACCCCACTGAAAAAGTAACCCCTGCAGAGATTCAAAGGGGTACCAAAACCAAACAAGGGCGAACGCTTGTCATTTGAATATCGTTTTACCTGGATTCGGATTATGAAAATTCGGCTCTGTGCTTTGAGAAGGCCGATAGATAAATATGGAAAGAGAAGAGAGCAAACAAGAGTGCAGGACACAAAATCTCTAAGAGGGGATCGAAATTACTATCAACGGGTTGCAAGAAGAGTAGCCCATTCATGTTACTTGAAAAAGTAGTCCAATTAAATAAAATTATTGCTGGTTTGCGATCAAAGAAAGTGTTAGTGTTTTCTTATATATAATTAAAAGACTAAAAGATAACACACAAGATATTGAATTCTACTCATAGATCTATGATGGATCAAGATCTATAACTTAATCTGCCTATATATATATATATATATATATATATATATATATATATATATATACATATGATAAAAGTTGAATTAATCGAGACTAACGTCATCTTGTCTACCCTTTCCTTTCATCAAGGACCACAGAATCATTAAATAAATATCTCAACTAAAATTGAAAATTAGAATTTAAAATTTAAAGCTGAACAAAAGATACTTTTATCGAATGCTGCTTAAATACCTACAAAGTGTAGAATTTAAGTTGTTTTCAGCTCCAAAATTGAAGATTTGGCCAGTCTTCGTTTTGACGAATCAAATCATCGTGCATTATTTTGAAGAAACAGATTTGATGGAATAAAAAAAGGATGACAACAAAAGCAATAAATCTGATCGTTAACCAGGACGTGAGGTTGATAAACCAAAAAACCGTGCATCGAATCCAAAATAGATTTGATGTTTAGAACAATAACTTTTTGTTCAAATCGTATAAGTTCAGCAGCTCCACAAAAACATATATAAAAATTAAAGACAATTTTATAGTAAAATCTGGTTTATCTTAAATTGATGATTGTCATCTAGTGAAGGCAATGCATAATTTGGGCATTATGTTCACGTCTGCACTGTGCAATTTCTATTGTGAGTGAATTTGAACTCAAAGAAACATTTTGTAGCCCAACACTGTTAACATTATTGCAAGATTTTAAATGTTTTTCAATTTATAACCTATATGGAGACCCTGGACAACATCACCCTTATCTTAAGGGATTTGAACTTTACGCCCCCAGAAAGGCAGCAGCAGCAACATGAAGACTTTCGTCGAATCCATGAGAAATTTATCGATCCCCTGATGCATTATATGCCGCCACTTATGATCGTAACGAGTATCATAGGTAACCTGCTCTGTCTGATTACCCTATGGAGACCTCCGCTCAAAACTTGCTCGATCGGATACTACCTGCGAGTGAAATGTGCAACTGACATCGGTGTATTGTTAATGAAACCTGTCATCGACTGGGTAGCGTATCACTTTAATTATGTCCACCCTCCCAATCAATCAGACACTATCTGCCGTCTTTGGCAATTTATGTGGAATATGGCTAACGGGGCGTCAACCTGGCTTCCCGTCTGTATGATGACAGACCGTTATATTATCTTGTGGCATCCAAGTAAGGCGTCGGAGAGGTGTAACGTGTTTATGGCTAAAGTGGCAATGGCGATGGTTTTCACGGGTTTAGTGGTAACGAACATTCATGCAATGTGGAGTGCTTTGCTAGATTCCGGACAATGTAATCAAATTGATCCGATTCACCCGAAACTATACGAATCCGTCTGGTTCTGGGCGGCTATGATTGCGAACTATTACTTACCCTTAATCTTGCTGTTTGTGCTGGACATCGCAGTTGTACTCGGAATAATTGCCAAAGGGGGTCGTAGCCATTACTTTGGTCCTATGGCTACAGAAGAACTAGAAATGACGGCTGTCAGCACTGGAGTCTGTGTAACGTTCTTTTTGATCGCTACCCCTGAACATATTTGCTATATTATCTTGGAAATTATGCAACACGTGGTCAATTTCGTCATAGTCTATGTCACCTTGCACATGTCCCAGTTGTTGTCCCTTTTGAATTATGTGCATATCTTCATCTTTTGTGCTTCATTGTCGGCAACGTTCCGTACGACGCTACGCGAGATATTCATCGGTGTTTTCCGACGGAAGTTTACGCAATCGAACTACGAATTAGCTGCAGCAAATAACAATACAGAAAGTACAGCGCTTGAAATCGACAACCCAACTCATTCTACAAATATTTGACAGCATCAAGTTGCCACACGACAAAAAATTAATATTAAAATTTATAAAAAAATTTAAAGCCTATATATATATATATATATATATATATATGCAATATATATATTGAATGTAGAAAATCTGATATTCGCACACGCAAACACACACACACTCACATATATATGATGAGAAGTCATGTCGGTTATATATTTACATATGAAGGTATTAAAGAATATATACAATAATATATATATATATATATATATATATATATATATATATATATATATATATATATATATATGCATATACTGTATAACATTTGATGCTTTTGTAAAAGACTCATACATATCCACATATATATATGTATATGTGGAATTCATATCTTTAAAGAACATAGATAAAAAATAATTGTATGAATATTGCAAATTTTAATTCATATCGAAGAAACCATGTGTAAAATATATCCGTATAAATAGACAGATATACACCGCAACATACCCATATATATATATATATATATATATATATATATATATATATATATATATATATATAATTATGAAAGTGAGGAATTTAGAAACCCACAGTAATATTTTATTTCGCAAGACCGATATTTTGGTTTCGCTTCATCAGACCAAACGGTTTCAACAATAAATGGATTTTAAGAACATTGATAAAATTCCATTTATTGTTGACACCTTTTGGTCTGATGTAGCGAAATCGAAAAATCGGTTTCGCGAAATAAAATATTACCATGGATTTCTAAAGTCTCGTCTTTCTTAATTATCATTTACTCTGTTCTTAAATTGAGCTGTCTCTGGGTCTATATCCTCTTTGGAATTATCTGTATCATATATATATATATATATATATATATATATATATATATATATATATATATATATATATGAATTCCAAGAAAACAAGAATTATATGTATATACATCCACAAACACCTCAAGGGCTACTGAAATCTTTTTATAGGGCGGCATTGATTTTGGACAATTTGTACTGGTTTTCATAAAAAAAAAATAACGTCCCTGCGTCTTTGATTTGACTATTTTGGAATGACTGCAGTACTTCTGGATCAAAACTCGTCCATGCTGTTCATAAGGAGAACACAAACCCGATTTAATTATTCGAGGATTCTTGAAGCATCATATTGCAATCGGCGCCATTTGCAAACAGAATATACACGAAAAGCGAAATCTGCTAAGAACCAAAATAATTGATCGTCTATGGGAGACCCCCCTCCTCCGGGTATAAAGTTCGTGTAATTGAAAAGTTTTATCTTCTCCACTTAGTTTTAGTCTGCATCAAGACCGCAAGTAGAAATACAGCAGAGATACATCGAGAACTACTTTCTGGCTCTTGACGTACGCAGAACTGTCCTGATATTTACTAAGACAAACTTAGTAAACTACGAACATTCTGAGACATGTTAATCGAATTTACTAAATAGTCTTTGAGACAAGCTTGTTAAGCAATACTTCACAGCGAGACAACAAAATGTTAAAAAAATTTATTGGTTCTTCAGCAGAAAATTCAAAAGAAAAAGGCATTTCAGCTTCGTATTTTTTAACAAAATAATTAAAATATGTTGAGGAAAAGAAAGAAACAAACAAAGAAAGAAATAAAAAGAAGAAAAAATACACAGTAATTTTATGAATTTCCTCTTAAACATGAAGCTAATAAAGTATATATTTTGTAGCTTTTTCGAACCTCCGCTTCTATCGTAGGGATAATATTAAAGGACTCCTTTTAAATCGATATATATTCTGGGATTTTGCCGGATCACATTCATGGAGTCATATCTACGTATATATGGACAATAATAAAGAAATCATACACAAAATGTCGTTGTCTGAATTACATGAATATACATACAAGCACACACACGCATGCACACAAACATATATACACACATATATATCAGGTCATCCCATAAGTTCTCTCCGAATTTTGAATAAAGAAAACAAGTGACCAAATGTTACATTTAATTACAGATTCAATCAACAATGTATTTTCCCTGATTATCTATGAATTCCTTCCATCTATTAACAAGCTTACTATTTCCATTACTGTAAAATTCTTTTGGCTTTGATTCGAACTCACAAATGTCAGTTTTAACCTCTTCCTGTGTTACAAAAGCTGTTTCTTCCAAATGATTCTGTAAGCTATGAAACAAATGGTAGTATGAAGGAGAAAGGTCGGGAGAATAAGGTGGATGAGGAATTTTCTCCCAACCAAGTTCTTCGATCTTTTGTGACGTGATTCTCACTGTGTGTGGTCGCGCATTGTCCTGATGAAACATCACCCGTTTTCGATTCACTAGAGCAGGTCTTTTTTCCCTCAAAGCTTGGTTCAAACGCTCTAATTGTTGACAGTATATTTAAGCATTAATTGTTGCATTAGGTGGTAAGAATTCAAAGAATTGAAAGAAGAACCTTTTGCACATGAAGTTCCCTTCTCGGCTGTGGCTGGGGTCCTTCCCCTTTACCAAGCCACTGTCTACGACGCTTAACATTTCGATAAAAGATCCATTTTTCGTCGTCAGTCACAAGTCTATCGAAAAGAGGTGAAACAAGTTGCCGATAATGGAGAGAAGAGCAGATGTCAACTCAGGATTTGAGGTTGTTTTCAGACAATTCATGAGGCACCCATTTTCCAAGTTTAGGATCTTTTCCAAGTTGTTGAAG
The DNA here is from genome assembly GCA_964036315.1 of Acanthosepion esculentum. Lineage (NCBI taxonomy): Eukaryota > Metazoa > Mollusca > Cephalopoda > Sepiida > Sepiidae > Acanthosepion > Acanthosepion esculentum. The sequence goes on along the minus strand of OZ038485.1, from coordinate 3,465,833 downwards.
ATGACGATGAACAGTTGTATAGTTTGAACTGAGAACCACTGCCAATTCCTCAATTGATAAAGCAGGATTTTCTTCAAGGGCTGCTTCAAGAAGCTTTTCATCAAACTCAACTGGACGTCCGGTTCGATCTTCATCTTCAAGAGTGAAATCCCCACCTCCGAATTTTGCAAACCATCTTCTGCAAGTTCTTTCATTCACACATTCCTATCCATAAACTGAGTGAATGTTTCTAGCCACTTCGGCTGCTGAGTTTCCTTTCTTGAACTGATAAAGCATTATGTGCCTCAAATGATTCTTGGGTACTTCCATGTTAGTAGGGTTTTAATCAAACATAAATTAATTTTATTGTTCTCTGAAATAAAATTTGATCAGTTTAAATGCATCTAAAAATAAAAATAATGTTCAGCTCTATTAGACATTATAAAATACTCTTTAAATTTCGTTCATTTTAACAAAAAGTTAAAATTCGGACAGAACTTATGGGATGACCTAATATATATAGTGTGTTGTGATTAGCCATTATAGAAGACTTTTTAATTCTGCTGAGAAGGAAATGGAAAGTATTGAAGATTTCATTCAATCTCATTCTTTTCCATCAGCCATTGTGCATAGCAGAAGAACAGACTTTGTCGAGGGATGTAATGATGAGTTATATTTGCGAAGACATGGCTTAATGACTTTCTCATCGGTACAAATGAAAAGCGGACATTAAGAACTCAAACTCGACCAAATATCGAACTCATTTTCCTCTTTTACATTCTGTAATATGAAGTAAATAATTTTAACACAGAAGATCTTTTCCTTTATTACATTTTTGTTAATTTCATATTTAAAGCTTTTATGCATACATACATACATACACTCACTAGCGTATGCAGAATATATATATATATATATATATGCCTAAAGATCAAAACCTATCTACCTAGCGTTCACCTATCGTATCATCAGGATAAATCTGACTCAGAATTATCCTGATGATTAATTAGGTAGGTGAAACCTATGTAGATAGGTTCTGGCTCTTTATGTATTTTAATTTTTCTCTCCTGAGTGTATTGAGCACTTTTACGTTCTATTCAGGTAACTTCATCAATGTTTTTTTTCTTTTGGCAAGAAAGTGCGGCGCTGGTTGGTTTGTTTCGAGAAGTACGGAGATGATTTTAGTCTTTTCTTTCTTTTATTGAATTCTTTTCACAAAATATCAGTTTCTCTAGTATTTTTTTACAAATTGTATTATCAGAAGTTTTTCATACCACCAAAGTTTTAGTTTTAAAATAAAATAAAATAATATATATATATATATATATATATATATATATATATATATAGGTGGTCTGACGATTGCGTCTAGCATGAAACAGCCTGTCGCCTGTAGGTGTTGACTTCAATATTCACTTTAATATTCACACATGCTCTATTTCTGATATTGAGCACTTTATCCCATAAATATAGCACACCTTAAGTGTATATTTCTTCATATATATATATATATATATATATATATATATATATACATACATATATATATATATATATATATATATATATATATATATATATATATTGAACTTCCTTGCCTATTTGCATTTATTTTGACAAAAAATAAGCATTTAATTCTAAAAAAGAATAGTCACACAACTGCACCATATTTTTTTTCTGTCAATAAACCCACCACACGACTTAATTACTGCTGTACAAATTCTTGGCAATCTTTCGAACAGTTTGTTAAGTAGATAGCAGACCTTTCCAAGCATTCTTCAAGCACTGAAAAGCTCACTCTTATACTTTGAACTCTGCTATGCAATTCATTCCATAGTAATTCAGTGGGTGAGAGGTCATGAGATTGAAGCCGACAAGTCATAATTTCGAAAATGTTCTTCTTTTTGATTTGAGGTAAGTTTGATATCATTTAGAAGAGTGATTTGAATTGTTGTTTTGTTGATAGGCGATTCTTTTTCGAATGATGCGCAAACCAGATGCTATCGCATGTCTTTGAAAAATCAAAGGATATTGCCCTTAACTGTTGGAACCTCATATTCATCATTCATTCTTTCTCATTGATTCCTTCTCACCCACACTCTCCTTTTACTACCAAAAAATTCAAATTTGGACTCATCTGTCTTTGCCATTATTTTAATGTCCATTCCTTATGGTTTTCTCATAACAGTCTTTTCTTCTTCTTCATCTTCCATAACAAAGCTTTCATGGCGGGTATACACCCGATGAACCCCGATAATCTAAGTCGATATTTTACACTTGGGAACGATAATGTTTGCTGTTGAGAGTAATTAAGTTCAGCTGTCAAGTCAGGAGCAGTTTTCCTTCTATTTCTTTTGCTCACAATAATTAAGTGTTTAACTTCAACAGCAGTTGTCACTTCTGGTCATCTAATTCATTGTCTGTCGACATTTGCGCCGGTTTCGAACTGCCTTTGTAACGAATATTGCACTCCATGTCTATAAATCTTCAACTGCTTGACAATTTATGTTTGTGCGTAGCCTGCTTTGAATAAAATTTCAATTTCTACCCTCACCTCAATGATTAGCTGCTTTGATTTTGCCATTTTGTGCAAATGTCTTCAAAATAAAAAAGAAATAAAAAAGAAATAAAAAACTATAAAAAGAGTAAAATGTTATTTTTTTCTTCAAATAAAGACAGCCAGATATGTTTTTTTTTTAAAACATTAATCTAGCGAGGAATTAACATGTGGAACCTGAATTAAAATTTAACTTAGCTGAACATTTCAAAAAGATTACTGACAGGATAATGGCGAACGCAAAATATGTTACATGTACAAAATATTCATAATTCGGCAAAATATTTGTAAACAGAAAAATTCAAATTTGAACTTTTTTGATAGTAAGAAGAGACTGGAGAAAGACAGAAAAATAAAAGGAAATAAACCCTACATACTGAAATTGTAACTTTTACATAATATAAATACCAAAATATATAACTTTAAAGTGATTTTAAAGAAATGCAGATTTACCCTAAACCTTTTAACTGAGTGCATTGACACGCATACTTATTTATTCTGTAAAAGCAATTAAACAATTTTTAATACAAAATTATTTCTTATTAACATGAAATTTCCTGACAGGAGGCATTTTTTTTTCGAACTCTAGACTGGTACATATTTATTACACTGGTTAGAAAAAGATGATGTCTTCTCACACATCTATCTATCTATCTATCTATCTATCTATCTATCTATCTATCTATCTCTCTCTCTCTCTCTCTCTCTCTCTCTCTCTATATATATATATATATATATATATATATATATATATATATGTGTGTGTTTGTGTTTGTGCATGCTGTATATACATACATATTATATATATATATATATATATATATATATATATATATATATATATATATATATATATATATATGGTGGACTCTCCTATCGTGAACGATAAATGAGGGTCAGCATTGGATGGTGCTTTTCGTTTTACACTTATGCATACTAGCAGGGGCTATTGTGGAGAAAATCAGGTAAAGGAAAGACATATTTCATTTGTGATTTCTTGAATATGATACTAGGCCATCCTTGCTGTAGGCAACAAAGGCACACTGACAGATAAAATTAGTTAAAGCAGGATTTTGATGGCATCTCTGCCTCAAAACTTGATGAACCTGATCACAGTGCTTCAGTCTAGTGTCTTCAAATCCCTTTAACTTAATGAAACATGTCTTACGCCACTCCTTTCGGTTTGATGCTTGGGCTCCTCAGGTTTACAGATGAAAGTTGAAACATTTCAAGTTGTCTTTCTATTTGTCTTTGTAGCGTAAAAATGGACGTCCAACTGAAGACTTGGAGTTTGGTAGATGTCCATACAGCTTCGTTGGAAGCTAATGCTTATCCATTCTCATAACATGACCAACCCACCTGAGTTGTATATTTTTCAGTATTGCCCTATTCCTGACCCTGTCATCCCATTTTATATCGCATATGGCATGAAGACAGCACATGTGAAAGGCGTCAATTGATTTATCTGTTTGCGGTACAAGGTCCAAGTTTCAGCACCGTAGAGAAGGGTTCAGAGAACGACTGATCTGTATATGTCAATGTATGCCTGAGAGACACGTCTTTGGTGTTCCATAGCCTATGTTTAAGTTTACCGAATGCTGTGCTGGCTTTGGCTATTCTGGATTGCATTTCTCTGTCCATTTATCCATCAGAAGAGACTGTTGGTTCAAGATATGTGAATGCCTCAACAGTTTTTAATGCTATACCATCAATGAATACGGAAGGATTTGTGAGAGATGGATTGCCTGATACTGGTCGGTACATTAACTCAGTTTTTTTTATGTTAATAGTGAGTCCAAATGCTTTCGAAACAGAAAAATAGATAAATATATAGATTTTCTGTTTATACGTTTTTTTTATAGATACAAATATTTAAGTAATTGCTCTGTTTATAATAAACAGTATTAACAACATTTAACGGTTTGAATATCCGAGAAATTTCATAGAAAATATGTCCTGCGACAGGAATTGGAACTGTATCCTACGCGGAACCGTTGTATAGCCTGACGTTCTATACCACTTAGCTACAGAGGAAGCGTCTGGTTTTTAAACTACAAATTTCCCATGATTTCTCTTGAACGCTCATATCTGTTCGCAGCGTATGTTAATCTAAACAAATGACATTATATGTTATGAAATAAACTAAGTCCGATTATTATTATTAATATATTTTCTCTTTATACATTATTTTTATGGATACAAATATTTAAGTAATTGCTCTGTTTTTAATAAACATATTAACAACTAATAAGGCACTTCCTCTGTAGCTAAATGGAGTAACACTTGGGCCATATGACAGTTCCGTGCAGGATACAGGTTCGTTTCTTGTCAGAGGACATACATTTTCTATTAAATTTCTCGGATATTCAAGCCAGTAAATGTTGTTAATATTGTTTATTAAAAACAGAGCATTTACTTAAATATTTAACATATAAGCAGAAAATATATTAAAATAACTGTAGGACTTAGTCAATTTCAATATATATATATATATATATATATATATATATATGTGTGTGTGTGTGTGTGTATGTGTGTGTGTGTGTATACAAATATATTGAGAGTGAGGCACGAAATATCTTTATCTTTGGCCGGTACACATAGTCGTACTGTTAGGAACGTCGGAATAAAACTCAAATATTTTTTCATTTTAACTTGATTCTGAGTTTATTCGCAATTTGCTGTGAAAGTAAACGAGGCGTTCATTTGCGAACGAGTTTAACCAAACGGGGGAGAATCAAGTGGAAATGAAATCTCCCTTCAGCTGATTCCGTTCGCACAGCTTCATTAAATATTAGCTTCATGCTTTCATACACCTGCATTAATTGCTTGATACTCCAAAAGCTGCGTTGCTTTCAGTTGATCAAAGTTCAAAAAAGATATTTACAATAGCACTAATTAGAAAATTCTAGAGTTAAGCTGCGTAATATATATATATATATATATATATATATATATATATATATATATATATATATATATATGTGTGTGTGTGTATATATATATATACATGTGTGTGTGTGTCAATTTACAAAAGGATAGAATCCAGGTAGAACTCAATGTCCAGGACAGAGTAAGAATATAATATAAAAGGCTCAAAGACTAATATTGCATGGTTATATTTTATTACATTGGAATCGTAATCACGATCCAATTTATCAGACTTACAATTTCAAAATATATATACCAATTACAATTAATAAGATGCAAACAATTTGCCTCAAACAGATGATCATTTCGTGCATGGGAAAGTAGTTTTTCCCTGTACTTATCAATGCAAATACATTTACTAAAATCTATTTAGATAACTTATTAATGCAAATACATTTATTATAATCAACTTGGATAACTTACCCATAGCTTTTTTATCTATCTATCTATCTATCTATCTATCTATCTATCAATCTATCTATCTATCTATCTATCTATCTCTCTCTCTCTCTCTCTCTCTCTCTCTCTCTCTCTATATATATATATATATATATATATATATATATATATATATATATATATATGTGGGGGGTATATCTAGGCAGCAAATGCTCTTTTAGGTGTGTCTGATTAAATAAATTGCAAACATGTCTGTTTATTTTTAGCATAATCCGTTCATATTCATGGATATTTTTCCGTGTATTACAATCAAATGAGTCAAAAAATGCACTGTAACAGTGAAAATCAATTTTATTTCCCAAGAGCTTTCCATCACTTTCTGTGATCATCATGATTTTCACTGTTACTGTGCATTTCTTGCCTCATTTGATTGTAATACACGGAAAAATATACGTGAATATGAAATGATTATGTTAAAAATAAGCACACGTTTGTTATTTATTTAATCAGACATCCCTAAATCTCTCTTTCTCTCTCTCTCTCTCCCTCTCTCTCTCTCTCTCTCTCTATATATATATATATATATATGTGTGTGTGTGTGTGTGTGTGTGTGTGTAATAGCAAAGGATATATTACGAAGAAAAAGCTAACCAGTGTATTTCATAAAGATAATATTTTAGTCTTGCTAATTAATATCGAGGGTTAGAACTGATAATAAAAAAATAAAAGGTTTACTTACCTGTTTTCAGAGATTCGTGGATCTTGAAATTACTTTTCTAATACTTTTTCATTTACCTTCAGATATTTTTCTTTAAAGATTCACTCGTTTTTCATAAAGACATATAGTATATCTATCTATCTATCTATCTATCTATCTATCTATCTATCTATCTCTCTCTCTCTCTCTCTATATATATATATATATATATATATCTGTGTGTGTGTGTGTGTGTGTGTGTGTGTGTGTGTACTGTATTGTAAGGTTCAGTGATTTGGAAAGAATTAGCGAAGCTAGTTCGAATTTTGATATGCTGGGGTGTTTCAAGTCATCGTGGCATCCCATTTCTTTATTATAAGGTCTTCTAAAAAGTGTGAATGCTTCTATAAAGCTATCGCCACAAGAATAAAAACATGTGGGTAGTCTAGCGGCTCAATTCTAAAACGAAAATCGACAAGTTTGTTCACTGTGTAAATTGTAATGGATTATTTACTACTACGCCAAACGTTATATTCTTGATACCCCCATGTTTGAGTGGGCACCCTGGATTTAAACAACGTCAATTTCATCTACTGGCCTACACATTAGAGAAGCTTAGTAAAGAAAGTATGCTCTCAGGTAGTCTCTGTTGGTATATGAAACCTCAACAAAGATGGATTTCTAAAGAATCAAACGTTTGGAATAATAAAAAATAGTTTCGTCTAAAAAACCCATTGATTCCTTAGAATACAGATACAGAAACAAAAAATACAAAAAACGGTTAAATATGAGCATTGGTGAAGAACTGAATGAGACGATGTAATTTCTTCAAAATGGCCCATTGAAACCTTGCTGGAATCTCTGTGGCCGAGGCGATTAAAGTACACTAGATCAGACGGTTGTTTCTTATGCAAAGAGAGACACGTTTGAACCCTGGCCCTAAGAGCATGTTCTCTTTTTATTAAGTCTCACGAAAAAACAAGCCAGTAGATTTAATTCATAGTTTGAAAAAAAATCATCTTCTCAAACATGGATATCCAGAAAGTAACATTTGGAGTCTTAGAAAATAAGAAGGTCATATATATATATGTGTGCGTGTGTGTCTGTTGTGAGACCGATACTTTCCTACATCATGGACTCTCCCAGTACTATATTATTATGTGAATGGTAGTATCATGGGAGTAGCACCAGTAATGCGCAGCCGCGTACGATACCAATATCGGACACCACTGGATAGTAAGCTCTGCTTACTCTTACACAAATTCTTTGTAACTTTTCTGTTTAATATATCGTTCTTACCACTAACACGTGTTCCGTGTTTTCCTTCCGTGGCCCCTAATTCGGGTCCACATCAGTGTGTGTGTGTATGTGTGTGTGTGTTTGGGCAGCAGCCTTTCTCTTAATCAAAGAAAGTTTTATTAACGAAGGCTCGGAATAAACGCTCCTACTACTACAACCCAAAAATACATCTCAAACAGTCAAAAACTAATAGTGCCGAAAACAAAACGTCTTTGAAATGCCTAAGGAAGTTGCCGAAACCGGTTGGGGCAATCGACAGTATGAAAAGTTTTTGTGGCCCCTCATTCCCAGCAAAAGTGTATGAAAGCTTGAATATATATATATATATATATATATATATATATATATATATATATATGGTGTGTGTCTCTCTCTCTCTCTCTGTGTGTAGATAGATATAGATATACACTTCTTAAAAATAACTCATGACATGTTTTGAAAAAGAAGAATTTTTAGGTACGTAAAATATATGTTAAATTCAAAGATTTAATGTAATGAAAATATTTGGTTTGAAACTAACTGATGCCTTTCAAAACAACGCTTTTCTTTACTAAAATGAATCTTTTAAAATTGGATTTTGGCCTTTCTTCAAACTACCAAGATACATTAAACCACTATAGTATTTCTGCGAAGAGAGACAATTCCTGTTTCTCTTTCGGCTTTGAAAACAATTTGTCATAGTTTATTAAGGGAGAAAATTGTCGAAAAACCAAAACAAAAAAAACGTAGTTTGCGCAGGCACAAATCTACACCCGAGAGACGATTTATAATCGTCTTAAACCAAAATTCCAAATTAAATTAATATTTGGAATTCAGAGCAAATAGCAAATACAGCTCTAGAGGAAATTCCGTTCCTCGCCAACTTGGATAATACCTTTGCTTCACTAATTGTTCTGTGCTGCTAAATACTAGCAAAATATTAAGAATATTCAAATCATTTAGGAAAGAACATTAATCAGCGATTTATATAGTTATCGTCGATGGTTAGCGCTCGCTATTCGAGACTACCTAAAGATCAAAATTCAAAATACTTCTTTAATTTAAAGATATTGTCACTACACAATATTCATCACCATATATCTCCCATTTGGCCTTGTGCCAGACTATAATAATCTTAAATACTCATTCATGAATATCAAGATGTAGACATTCGGATATGAGCAGATTGAGATAGATAGATAGATAGATAGATAGATAGATAGATAGATAGATAATGAACTCCCCATGTAAATATTCAGCATGTCATTATTACTTTCCAACAAAGATTGCTTACACCATTCTCTCCGCGACTTTTCTTTAATTGGCCTCCTGTCCTGTCGACATTCATCAGGTCACTATAATCTTTCGACAAAGCTTTGCTTCTACAGACCGTCCTAATCACTTTTCCTTTTTTCCTTCCTTGAAGACATTCACTAGCTCATCATTTGAGTGTTATTTGCGATGACATGGCAGACACTTTTGAGCTAATCATTGATTTTTCTGCGGCGTAATATGTTGTAGAGTCAACACTTCCATAACAGTGCGATAATTCAATTTCTGGTTTTGTTCTTCTTCCGTCATTGTCTCCCACTTCAAGTTGTATTGTTTCAGAATTAATAATCCCAAAGCCAATGTCGCCAGAAAAGAAAACGTTTAAATTTGCTGAAAACAGTATAAGTAATAAATGTATTACGAAAATGAATCACCTCATAAAACATTTCCATTACATAAACTCACACAATGGTGTTACACTGAGAAACCCATTGCAGAATGTCTTTAACTCAAGCCTGAATATTTTTAAGACATCGTATGTATACACCGGGTGTAACAGCAAAATGTTTAATATCTAAAAAAACAACTAAACTGAGTTTCATTTCCTCACGTTTTGAGATTAGCAATCTTGAAACATTTGTCGTATGAATCACTGAAAAATCGTCTGAGCTATTCAACTAGAAAGAGAAAAGGTTAAAATCGTTTTGTGCCAGACCCATTATGTCTTCCCAATTGAGCAATTGTAATGGGGAAAAAGATCATTCAGGCCTTCGGTACACTGGCTTCAATCTTCAAGGTGCATTCAAGAATCATCAAGGAAACGGTGAAGAAGTTTTAAAAAGAGCGGCCAGTAGAGAGGAAAACTGGTTCAGGATATCACGACAGGAAGAGGGATCATCATTTCAATTTAGACCTAAATATATTGTTATTGTTTAAAGTAGATTCAAATAGCGTTATAAAAATGTCTGGGAATCAACGGTTCAAAGCTTCATCTAACTCATAGACAATTTTGCTGTTACACGGGTATATGTTTTGAGACTTGTGAGTGAAATTAGGTAGGCGGAGCTATTTTCTTTAGCTAGTACGAATTCACACGTCATCGTGACCGAAGGTTTGAGAGCACTGATTTTATTTAGACTGTTGATCACGCCAAATACGGCATTCTCTCCCAGAGACTGTAATTAAAATCTGCTCAGCATAGTTGAGGTATAAACCCCAGGTGGGCGCTGTGAGAGTTGAAAACAAATGTGCCTGAGCAGGCGTCTTTAACAGGGATGGGATAGCTGCCCTATTAAACAGTGATACTCGAAAATACAAGCATTCAACCATCAACTATATGAGAAAATGCGAAACTGGAGATCAATTCTCCCACGAATTCTGGGGTTAAAAGGCCTCATATCTACTATATAGTAGGTATTTACTTGAACCCCACAACCACCACCACGGAGTCAGGTTGTGGCATAAGGTCAGTTTAATGTGGGGAACCCGAGCGCGGACACCCGGGCTAGGGACAAAAATTGCCCGAATCCTCACAACCGTCGGTTACGTTGGCCTCGGTGCGAGCACCAATCAATCTCTCTCTCTCTCTCTCTGGTGCAATGATAGGGCATGGCCTTGGGCAGCGTTTCCCCAGGGTTTCGGTTCCTCTCAGGATAAGTTTCCTCAATTGCGACTCTGTCCTTCGCCTCTAAGTTTTGACTTCTATGTTCACTTTTATATATATATATATATATATATATATATATATATATATATATATATATATATATATATATCGTGTGTAGTCTGGCTTACTTCTGGTTTTTTCTAACTAGTGGAACTCTAAAGTAGTTCCTCGATAATAGCGTATTGTTTTAATGGTGGGTAATGGAACTTATACTAAGTTAAAATTTAATGCTTTTATTCTATCTCCTCACCTTACTCACCGTGACCCACAAACCTTTTACTCACAAATTAGGGTGACTCTATCTCATATATATATATATATATATATATATATATATATATATATATATATATATGTGTGTGTGTGTGTGTGTGTGTTAACTGATTTAAAATATGTTTTATTTCGCTACACAGTAATAGCCATGTTTCAAAAATGGAAGCTAAAAGCTTCGAATCTAACTTTGTAATTAAATTAAAACCATTAGTTCCATTTCATCCTCAAGCGAATTTTAGAGTAACTTATTTTTAAATTTACTGAGTTTTAAAGGCACGGCAAAAATTCATAATTCACTGTTTCCAAGGATACAGAGAAATCCAATCATTCAGAAAAGGGGTGGTAGCGTGTTCATTTTCATTAACTTTTGTTGTATCAGTTATTAGTTACGTTCGAAAAAGTGGTTATGTTTAGGGATGGGTAGGGATGTATTTTTCAACGAATTCTGACACCCGCTAAATGCATATCGTCAGGGTTTTTTAAATTGTATTGTTAACAGCAAAGATTCTTACGGCATTTTTTCTATTTGTATACTTAAAGATTTTTAGGGATGTTTAGGTTAGAATACGTTTTAACTACAATTTTAAAATATTTTTACTTTTAAATTTTAATAGACTATATTTCTTTTTTAAAACAAGTAAATGTATTAGAATTACTTACAGTATGTAAAATTATTTTTTCATATCAACTATAAGTATGTATATTACCAGGTCACTTTTTCTTTTTAAATTTTATATTTAAATATTATTTAAGTAAAATTTATGACAATGACGGCAAAAATAGATAATTTATTTGTCTGATTCAGTAAACTTTTATTTTGATAAACTTAGTAATATATAGTTTCTCATGTATGTACAAAGGACATGGGTCATTTTGTGTAGGTGTTTTATTGGATTCTTTTAAGTGCTTGAACTACTCTGAGAGAGCTGTTATGGTTAGGAAACGTTTTATTTAACTACAATTTTATAAGATGTTCAGGTTAGAATTCGTTTTATTTAACTACAATTTTAAAAACAAATTTAAAAAATTTTCACTGTTAATTTTAATAGAGTATATTTTTTTATAAAACAAGTAAATGTAAAAGAATTACTTACAGTATATAAAATTATTTTTTCGCATCAAATATAAGTATGTATATTACCAGGTCGCACTTTTTAATTTTATTTTTAAATATTATTTAAAGAAAATTTTTGACAATGACGGCACAAAATATATATTTCATTTTTCTGATTCAGTAAAATTTTATTTTTTATAAACTTAGTAATATATAGTTTGTCATGTATGCACAAAGGACATGGGTCATTTAATGACCTACATATTCTAGCTTTTCTTATTAACATCCATTTTACTGTAGGTGTTTTATTGTATTCTTTTAGGTGCCAGAAGTACTTTGAGAGAGATGTTTGATATTTACATCTATTTATCCTAAATGAACTTTGACGTTGGTTGAAACTTGTTTTGAACTCATGGCTTGTGCAACCTATATATATTTTATGTTTTCAGAATTTTCAATAGAAGATATATTGCATTGGTATACTAAAGATTTTGTGCGACATTTATTTTGAAGAGGACACTTTTGAGGATTTCTACAGTTACATATTTTTTGTTTATCATCACAGTTTTTATTTTTATTTTTCCATTGTCTAAAATCTTTTGGTTCTGGTGATTATTTAAGATATTGGCACTGTTTTTTAAGAATTTTTTCTAAATTTTCAGTACAATTGTGAGTTAATTTAATGTGGAATATATATATATATATATATATATATATATATATATATATATATATATATATATATATATATATATATAGTCTTAAGATGTGCCATATTTATGGGTTAAAGTGCACAATATCAGAGATAGAGCGTGTGTAAATATAAAAGTGAACATAGAAGCCAACACGTAGAGGCGACAATCTGTTTCATGCTAGATGCAATCGTCAGGCCACGAGTGCTGTTATTTTTCTCTATTTTCTCTATTTATATATACGGCTCAGTGGTGCATTATGGGTAGTCTATTTTGGCGGTTATTTTAGCGGAAGTCGTTTATTTGTTTATTTATTTATTTGGGCTTGTTTTTATTTATATTTTATTTTTATTTCTTATCTTATATATTTATTTAATTTTTTATTTAAAATATCAGCACTCGTAGCCTAACGATTGCATCTAGCATGAACAAGTCTGTCGCTTCTAAGTGTTGACTTCTATGTTCACTTTTATATATATATATATATATATATATATATATATATATATATGTGTGTGTGTGTGTGTGTGTGTGTGCGTGTGTGTGTGTGTGTGTGTGTACATAATGGAATATAAAATTAATGGAAGCATTATTAATAAAAAAGAGAAGGCAACACTCAATAATATTAACTATGAACACGACCACAATGTTCTGACCGTGTCTGGAAAATAAAACATTCCTATAACTCTAGATACATATATAACACAATCCATACATAAAGTAAAAATTAAATTATTCTTAATAATTGCTTGAAGTATATCCGAAAACGACTGAATATACTAAACATTTCGACAAAACACAGGAACAATTTTCACAATAACAACATTCTTAAAAGATTTCCGTACAGATCGCTTAGAATTCGCAGCGTTATTGTTTAATCTGAGATTTCATCTATTTACATTTTTGATCCTATCATAAGTTTATCACGCTCAAAATATTTATCCATAATAAATGATGAATATTTTTCATCCGAGAACTGATATATATATATATATATATATATGTGTGTGTGTGTGTGTTTGTATGTATATATATATATATATATATATATATATATATATATATATATATATATATATATATATATTAATATATATAATTAAGTGATTCACTGAGTCTGAAACCTCAGCAGAATGCAGAAAGCATTGGACGGCCGTTTCGTCCTATATTTGGGACTCATCAGCAGTGCGTATCCATTACCGAGAATTGAAACATTGACAGTTAGGGTGTCAAGCGAACACCCTACCAAATGTTCTACGGGCCTCGGTAACGAAGTGGTCGCAAATCAGACTCAATATAGCGCCGCTCGCTCACAAATTCCGCGGTGAAACCCAACAGAGATTCTCTCTAACCATAAGACTGTGCCCCCCGGAGCCACGATTACTATCATCAAGCCGATGCGCATTGCTGATGAGTCCCAAATATAGGACGAAACGGCCGTCCAGTGCATTCTGTTGACGTTTTAGACTCGATGAATCACTTAATTATATTTATCAAATCCTCCTAATATACCATTTAGGGGCAAAAACACTTTATGTAACCACACATAACTTTGGTTTCGACCGTGAGGTCTCTCCGGGTGTCGTGCAAATGGTGTTCGTAAAAAAAAATAAAACAATATTACGACTATGGCACCGAATCTAGGGAAAGGGGGGAGCTCTCTAGAAAAATATGTTGATATACGCCCATTTTGTGGTACGGTATTTTTTCGGTCTTTTAACAGATATATATATATATATATATATATATATATATACATATATATATATATATATATATATATATATATATATGCCTCTGTGTTTTTGGGACCTGGCCTTTGTCCAGTCTTTTTAAAACTACCATGGCTGAGTAGGAGAAGTCACACACTTCCTGATAGGGTATCACCCTATGAAACTTCTTGTTTTGATCCTGTCAAGCTGCGTGTTGTATTTAGTACTGTTCTGGTCTTTCCCATCATTACTAATGATGGGTTCTCTTACTTGCTCCTTAATTACCTCCCCTCCACGTGTCTACCTTTTCCTGTTTCACCGCTATGTGGGGTCTGTGTCATATATAATGTTTGTTTTTTATATAAAACGACCGTAAAAAGATAACAACATTAGTTGCCACAATAAACTAAAAAAAATAGAACATAATACTGGCTACCAACTCCATAACATCCATTATACGAAACAAGCTATCCCTTCTAAACATCCAAATATTCATAACCACATCCAAAACCATTATGAATATAATCTGAACTAAAAACACCCATAACAATAATAATTCAGAAGCAGGCATATATCAAATAAATTGCCAAAACTATTGTTCACAATACATTGGTAAAACATGAGGAAATTAAAAATAAAAACATATCTATGAACACAAAAGGGACATCATAGATAACAAATTAACAAATGCACTAGTCATCCGTAGAAATAAATTCAGCCACAATTTTGATCTATAAAATGCTGCACAATATGTGAACACCTGCATCCTAGTAGCATTATCACCTTCCTAGGAGTGAAATGATTCACACACCACATACATACATACATATATATATATATATATATATATATATATATATATATATATATAAAATGAAATGGACAAAGTCCGACAATTATTTTAAGACATTTTTATGTTTATAGATTCTTTTTATAGATACAAATATTTAAGTAAATGCTCTGTTTATAATAAACAGTTCAGGTCGGTAAATGTTGTTAATACTGTTCCTTATAAACAGAACATTTAATATTTGTATCTATAAAAAGAATGTATAAACATGAAAATGTCTTAATATATATATATATATATATATATATATATATATATATATATATATATATATATATATGAAGAAATAAGGTCTTAAAGTGTGATATATTTATGGGATAAAGTGGTCACTATCAGAGATAGAGCGTGTGTAAATATAAAACTGAACATAGAAGTCAACACTTAGAGACGACAGTCTGTTTCATGCTAGTGCATTCGTCAGGAAAGTCCTGCCGATTGCACTAGCATGAAACAGACTGTCGCCTCTAAGTGTTGACTTCTATGTTCACTTTTATATATATATATATATATATATATATATATATATATATATATATATATATATATATATATATATATATATATATATCTGTGTGTGTGTATGAGTCGATTTTTTTTACCTTAACCGGTTTTGCTTTTAGCTTTTCAAAGAGTTTATAAATGTTTATATTCCCACGTGTTGACGCTTATACCTTGAACAAATGAAAAATTCTAAGGGTGTAACTGATTTTATATATCACTTAGGCTAAAGAAAATATGCTAGAATCTATCGATTCATTGCGTAAACCAGAGGCATGTCCCTGAAAACATGCAACCATGAGTGTCTATATTTCCATCTATCCAGTCTTTTGCTACTCTATTTTGTATCCAATGAGAACCAATGAAGCATATTTTTATTCATTTTGTTCCTTTACAGGTACACACTATCTGAAAATAATTTACACACACACACACACACACACACACACACACACACACACACACACATATATATATATATATATATGTATATATATATGTATTGCTCAATATCAGAGATAGAGCATATGTAAATATAAAAGTGAATATTGAAGTCAACACTCAGAGGCGTCTGTTTCATGCTAAACGGCTAGCATGAAATAGCCTGTCGCCTGTGAGTATTGACTTACTTCTATGTTCACTTATATATATATATATATATATATATATATATATATATATATATATATATATATATATATATATATATATATATATATATATATATATATATATATATATATATATTTGCGGAATACTTAAGGACGATAATGGGTATGTCCCCATTCACATAAATACAGTAATAAATACTGTATCTTGGTCTGCATTTTTGAGATTCATTGTGGAAATTATTTGATTCACTTCTACGCGCCGCTGGCAAATCTATGTGTTCCTCTTGTACTAAATGCTATCGTTCATTCGCAACCTTCGTTTGTTTATTCCATTCAGTAACCTTCCTTAGGTTAGAACATATATATATATATATATATATATATATATATATATATATATATATATATATATATATATATATATATATATATATATATATATACATATATATATATATATATATATATATATATATATATATATATATATATATATACGTTTGTGTTTTGCAAGTGACAATATTTCTCCACAATGTTTTAAAATATTTGAATGAATTAATCAAAAAGCCCCTACTTTGCATCCTAGATAGACTGGCCACTGTCGAAGGATAATGAATTCCCATTGAAACTTAAAATTAGTAATTTATTCATTTATTGTTCATCCTTTTTTAGTTTTATTCCTGTAATTCGGTATTATTGATTATCCTTATGGCCTGTTTATAATTTGGCTGTGTAGCGTTGTTCCAGGCGCTTCCGATCCCTGCCGAGGTCCTAACCTCGAAATTCAAGCTCAGAAACCTGAAAAGAGATTGAAACTGTAGCAGCCTTGCATTAGCCAAAAGCAAATTTTTAACCTTATTGCATAAAGAGGTTGGCTATTTGTGCAATCAAAAACCTCGCCTACCTTTGCATTATAACCCACAGGTAGGAATGCGAACATCTGGACGAAGTTTCTAAGTTTTCTTTTATGTATTGAGTGCTTCTACCAGGTTCTATTTATATGTTTGGAATGGTCATTTTTTATATAAAAGAAGTGGCTTTCGATATGGGGTAGAATTGTTTTTCATTCGATCGATAGCAAATAACCCCCCACCCACACACACACACACATATATATATATATATATATATATATATATATATATATACATATGTGTAGAACAAAACAGGGTGTTTCAGTTAGATAGATAGATAGATAGATAGATAGATATGACTGAAGTAAATTAGATATATAGATATTCGATCGTATTTGAATACAGATAAACCCTAATACTTTCAGTTTTGATTTCCAATAAATTTTGACCCTCCCTACTTATAAATCTGACATCAGCATAATCTTCCATAGGAAATAAATGATAACAAGAAAGGTATCTAGAAGTGCACATCGATCTGCAAGTTGTGAAAAATATCATGAATGAAAATATGACTCTAAAAAGTAGTGGAAGAACCTGTTTTTGTCAAGACAAAACCCTCTTAATTTAATCTGATACGTCTCTCTGAAAACTATTTAAATTAAAACAAAATATATCACTGGTTTGGAAAATAAAATTTGGTGTCATTTACTCATATAAATGATATTCTTTCAAATCTTCGAATCTAGAATAATATTTTGTAAGACAATATCAAGAATTTTGAATTGTCTTTTATTTTATCACGATCATTCAATGATCTATAAAAATTGATTCATTTATTTCCATATCTATGCATATCGTTTCATTCACACAGTAAATTGCAACTGACTGATATATTGTGACATATGATATATGATTTTATATGATGTATGATTTGATATGATATAATCTTTACATGTGCAGCCAAAAAAGAAATGCTTTGTTTTATTCTTTTAATTTTTAAATAAATTTATGAACCGGAGGAAGATTTTAATTTAAAATAACGCAACTCTTCATTGACTGCGCGACAACAAAAAAACTTTAATATTTTTAAACACGAATTTAGTTTTACATTTATGGCTTCTTAATTATTTTGTCAACGACTTGAGAAAACATGAAACTTTTCAAATAAAAATAATAGAAATCCAAGCGTCGACGACATCGCAAGTCACGCTGTCTTTTGAAATAAATTCTCCTTCTTATGTTTATTAATCTTTACGATTATAAATCGAGTCGAGATTTTAAAATAATAATAATAAAATCATATAATAATTATCAATGTGTATTTATTAATATATTTCCTATCTCATTCGTAGTAGGAAGGGACATAAATGAACTTATCACTAAATTTATAAGTGATTTCTTCCTTTAGTCGTTTTAATCTATACAAATAAAAGATTTATCTATATTTAGACAAAATAAATTCCCGAGCAAAAAGAAACGTTTAATTAATCAGTTCCTTTACTTCTATGTTTCTTAGATTGCAGTCCCATTTGTTCAAGCCTTTCATGTGATGTATACAGATAATGTATTCATATTCATGTCTTTTTTCAACTTAGGTCTTGAAATAGGTTTTGTCATTCTGTTTCTAATCTTTTTCTTCCGAGATATAATTCCATTTTACTGTTAAACACATAAATATTTAAAATGAAAAGATCAACTGAAAGTCTAAAATATATAAAGGTAACAGATTAAACGGTTCATACGGCTCTATTTTAGTTATGAATATTTTATCTCCGCTGTACTGAATCTCAATACATTGTTTCCAGATTTTTGCTTCATTACATATTAAAGATTTCTAACAATTTCCGTCATATTTTATGGTACGGGTACACTAATCATCATCATCATCCTCATCAGGGCTTGGCTTCGCAAAACGAAGATCAAGAGGGAGTTTGTGTACGTCGCTTGCAGACATGTTTATGACTGATTAGTCCAATGCGGGACAGGCATACTCTGTTGCAGTAGTTGCTGCTGAAAGCCCGGCCTGAGCTCGATGGCATGGCGTTGCAGTACTTCCTCCTCTGCCTTTTGTCCCTGAGAGCGGCCCTGCAGGTATTTTCATAGGAGACATCATGGTTGGTGGTGAAAAGCCAGGCGTCACGGTTCTCAGCTAGAGTTGACCATTTACAATGGTTGATGTGACAGGCATCTTTTGAAAAAAAGTATTTTTGTTGGTATAAAGGGTGGGACTAGTTCAGCGCTGACTGCACTTCACCTAAAAACTCCACTGCGCAGGCTCGAGCGAGAGGTTAGCATCCACCAACCATTTCCGAGCCCTGTAAATAATAATAATAATAATAATAATAATAATAATAATAATAATAATAATAATTGCGACGGCAACTTTCCAGAAAGAGGAAACATTTAACCAAGTAGATTGGCTTCCAAGAAAAGTGTAAGTGTAACCTCTGCGTCTCCTTGTCTATTCCATTTATTTATCTTTGCGCGGGTGGGGGTGATGGTCTTGAATTGGCTTTATGAGAATAGGTATATAAATTTTCTTTTCCTCAGTCACATTGAGATATTTTTGATCAACTAATAATGACTCGTTCGTTAGGCTGTACTAAACAGAAAGCAAAAGATGATGATGATGGTAATGATCATATTAATAATAATAATAATAATAATAATAATAATAATAATAATAACAACAACTTTGGTTGTCCCTGTAGTACTATACAGTTTCAATATCCTTAATTGGACCATAACAGATGTTGATGAAATCCCACTAATCAAGAAAATACTTAAACAGAATCTTCAAGACGAGACAAAAAGCGTTGTAGGTTCTATCGACAAAACGATATTCCAAACAGACCTCAAGAGGTTTTACACGGAAATGGGAAGAGCAGTTATAGAAGTCAAAAAGCCAGCATCTATTGAAGAAGTGCAAACATTTTGGAAGAATATTCGGAGCAACCCAAAGGAATATAATGCAGAGGGGATCCAAAGAGAGGAAGAAAGAATGAACGATAAACATGTGTAAGAATGGAAAGATATAAGCATGTTAGGCAAGCTCTAATAAAATTTAAAAGAAAATAGAAATCCCTAGGAAATGGCAAGATATCAAACTTTTGGCTCCGTCATCTGTCATCAATCCATAAAAATCTTGCACAAACTTTATCAATGCTAATTAATAAACCCTAATGAAATTCCAGAATCACTGAAGACTATTTACATTGTTCGGACTATTGTCCTCATCTTTGTCGCCCTGTTTATCATAACGTTTCGGCCGTTGTACGCTCCGGCCTTCTTCAGGTGGTTGGAATGTCGAACTGAACCCTTTATTTCACTCACTGGGGTAGACTGTTCTAGTTCCACGTGCCATGTTTAATGGATGTCAGTTATCTCCTGTTAATTCCCCTCTCTAAGTTTTCCACTGCCTTTAGCCGGTATTGAACTCAGACTCTTAGGGTCCTGTCATTGGATCTAACCAAGGCCTTTATCCAGTGTGCCATGCGTCCTTGAGGACACATGGCACAGTGGATAAAGGTGTTGGTTAGATCCTTGAAGACATTTGTGTAAGAATTTCTGGGTTTTATATATCTAATGTCTTCATCAATCATTTTTTACCAGTGCTCATATTGCAATTTTTGTTGTTATCATCGCTTTTCTCTGGCACTCCTTATTACCGGTCCCCACATTGTATTCATTTCTAGTGCTTGGTCGGCTCAAGAGATTTTTGTGGTCTAGCATATGTGCTGATTCCTTAAGTTTACGAATTTTCCAATGATGTCCTTTGTCTATGATCTCAACCTGATCCCACAGAGGGCGGTGATCTCCCTTCTCTCTCCATATGTGGTCAGCCACGCATGATTTTTCCACTTCCCCTCGTGTTACAGCTTTCTGGTGTTCTTGAAGCCTTACCTTAAGGGGGCGGCTTATCTCCCCTTTATATTTCTTTCCACAGCTGCACGGGATAGCGTACACACAGTCTTTAGTCATGATCTCCTCGTCCAGCTTTTGAAGGTTGTCCTGATGTTATATGGACCGCAGATCCTTTGTATTTTCTCTGATAACCCCTTCACATAAGGTAGGCAGACTGTTTTCTAAGTGTTGTTGTCCTCCTCTTGTACCCGCCTATCCCAGTTTTTTGGAGCTGCTGCTACGTACCTAGGGTAGTTGTTACGTTGTAGGGTACTACTTATACTGACCAATTCTTTATATAATGTATCTGGGTCGCCACTTATGACTTTTGCTCGGTGTTGTAAGCAGAGGACGATCCCTTTCTTTACGCTGTATGGATAGTTGAAATTAAGGTACTGTCCGGTGAATGTCGGTTTACGGTATACGGATGTCTTGAACCCATGCTCTGTTCGAGATATTAGAACATCCAGAAATGCCAGTGTGGTGTTACTTTCTTTCTCCATCGTGAACTTTATCGAAGGTTTTATTGAGTTCACATGGTCTAGTAGAACCTGAACATCTTCCTGGTGTGGTCAGATTATGAAGGTGTCATCTACGTACCTTAACCACAGAGTTGGCTTTAGAGATATAGAATCTAATTCCATTTCCTCAAAGTATTCCATGCATATATTCACCATAGACCTAGTTAAGAAATGTTTGGATACTATTTTTATGCTATAATTAATATTTGTTTCAAATCAGATTAATTTAACTTTAAATTTTCTAATTTTACTGAAATAACGTGTTAGAAATAGATATTTTATTTTCGGAAGATTTTTAAAACCGATAATTTTGTTTTGTTTACAAATTTCTTAAAATTAGAAAAATGGCCATTTTAAAGAAAATCTTTCAAAATAGAGCATATATTTGACATTTCAATCTATATAATTTCTGTCTGAAATGCACCAGAATATTTTAATTACTGGAAATAATAAATTTAATCATTTTGCTTTCAATTAAAGCTAAAATGCAATCTTCAAGAATGCTTTTTCATTTTTAAAATTTGATCTTAAACTTTAGGTATCGAAAATTCAGTGTAAGTGCCTACTGTAAAGTGACGTTGCGAAAAGAAAGCAACTAAAAATCAGTATGGAAGAAAATTATTATGATTCGTATTATTTACTACTAATATTAATAATGATAGCTGTTAACGCATTATGTAAAAACATGGAAAATATTTTTGATAAAAATTAAGGTTTTAAATTTTATTTTTGTCAAATAAAAATTAAAAATAGAATTAGATTTTAATTCAGGAAAAATACACCAATAGTCTCAACCATTTTGGAAGAATGGTAATGAGTTTTAATCTCCTTCCATGTGTTTTGGGAAATTAAATCAAATGTCACTTTGTTCTCTTTTCGTAAAAAGTAGACAAATGTTAATAAGATTACAAAAAAGAATAACGGTTAGGAAAAAATAATAAATCTGTTGGTTTCAAGCCTTTTTAGGAAGAGAAAATTTAACCTAAAAATAAAGAGATATCGAAAGACATGATTCAGGTCACAGACACGACAGAGAAGCGGAAATTCCAAAAATATTTACTAAGCTTAATTTGAAACATAATAACAAGAATTAAGCACTTAGTGAGAATCATATCGACTAGAAAATTGATCTGTTCGATTAGGAAGTTTTCCTACCGATCTTATTATATTAGTCAATCGTTTTAAAAAGCCTATCGTAGGCTGGAATATAGAAAGTCTTTGTGGGTCACCTTGTCAGGAGTGAAAGCAATTCACTAAAGAACATCAACCAACCATAAAGTAGACATTTCTAATTAAGTTTACTCATTTCAAAATGTAATTTTATGGCGCTTGGAAAAATTGTTTTCGCCAAAGCTTGTCAAAAATGTTTGTGTGCTGTTGATGTCTATTAAACTTCGCCATCTATGACAGACGAATGACGAATAATATTGCTAGCTAGCACTTACATAGCTAATGTTACAAACTTTTACAAGGAAACCAAAAAGTACGAAGATAGAAGCAATCGTTGTCTGTAAAAGAGATAGTCCAAGTTACGCTCTACGTATTAGGGACGTCAAAATAAAGCTGATGTCGAAATTTAACTTCCTGGGTAATATAGTAACAGACGATATAAATTATGAGAGAAATCTGAAGTCGAATAGAACTAGCAAAATATGCCTTTCACAAAACTAAACAAATCATTAAGTGATAGAAAAACTGTTTTAGAAACAAAGGAAAGTTTACTGAACTTTTATGCAATATCTATTCACTTATATAGAAGTGAAGGCTGGATAATGTCTTCATAAATAAATCAGAGACTTGAACTGACCCAATGTGGCCAGGCTGATGAATGCTGGGAATGCTACGGAAGGGTCAGGTTTGCACATTTTAAGGAGAAAAGGAATTACAAAGAAATTGTTATAATCAGAAATAGCTGACACTTCTGGGATACATAATGAGGAAATAATGATTGGAAAGTTTAAGACTCACAGCAAGATTAGTAATGTGAAAACATCGTGTAACCTACTTAAAGAGTTTGAGTAAATGGATGACATAACAAGGACTACATAGGCAAGGCAGTTGTAATGGAGCAAGAGTTACATGAAGCAACAATAGGCAGAAAGTTGGGGGGAGTTTTAATCGTCCACGTCCCGACAGGAGATAGCATGTCAAAGCAGAAGAATAGGCTTAAGTTGTCAGAATTATTTGTATTGAACATTGTCAGAGATTATTATTTTTAGTTAGATTTTTTTATCCAATTTCTTTTGCTTCTAGTTGAAGCTGGGTTTATTGCTATTCTTAAATGTAGCATAGTCTATCATTATTATTACTATTATTATTTAGTGAGAGAATAGCACGCCAACAAAGAGAAACAGAGGTAAACATTTACAAAATCCAATATACCAACCACAGTCTGATAAGGCTATGTATACATTGTGCATACATCACAGCCCAATTTGTGCGATATTTGTTGCAGGTTTGAATAAAAGCATCCCATAAGATTGCAGGTAAAGCTCAGTTAGAAATACCTTATGGTTGGATAAGAGTTGTAGAGTAGGGAACAGCGTACTTCCTGATCTTCCCTATTACTGTGACAATGGACTATTCTTACTTATAAATATGGCAAGTAGGCCGATTAGAGTAGGATTTGAGGAGGAGTTGATTTACTTTGTTTTTTCCCCATTCTATGCATAAGTAGTTAATAAATATCTTCTTTGTTTTCCCTACCGAGTTTTCTGTTCCTTTGATCTTCTTTGTTTTCCCTACCTAGTTTTCTGTTTCTTTGATCTTCTTTGTTTTCCCTACCTAGTTTTCTGTTTCTTTGATATTCGTTGTAATTACGGCATTCCTAATTCTTGGCTATTTTGAACAAAGACGATATTAGAAAAATAGCTCAATTTTCTCTGACAGTCTCCGATTGACAGTGTTCTCGAAATAGGAATCGCTTTGGGTGACTCGTGCTTCAAACCTAAAAGAGAATCATTTCGATACCCGCTCCTCCTCTTCACTCGTGCATGAAAAGACTCATAAATCGATGGTACTGAACCGGTTATTTACTTTAGTCCATTTTCATTCACAATTTCAAAATATATACATGATAACAACTCCAATCATTTAAGATCAGAAACCTTGCAAAATAGTTCGCTCATTAAACGATTACTTGAGAACGTTACTCTTGTGTCTAAAAAAAATCAACGCTATCTGTCGCTTGACGCACCAAAATGTTTTTTAAAAGAACTTGTATAATAGAGGCTAAAATATGTTTATAAAGAGTAAAGAGGTTAATTTCAGGCAATAGTTGTGAAGGGTGATTATATATCCGTTGTAATATAAGTAACGTTAAAATGTTATTCTACGTACAATTAAGCTAAAATAGCCTTATTAGCTTTGGTGGAATGTGAAATGTTTAAGAAATACAAGGACTAAATTATCACTGTATTATTGAGAGAGATGTACTGAATGCTACTGAGAGATTTTGAAAATCAGTGCATTCTAGTACTATTTTGAGACATAATGGATCAGAGTGGTTTCTCTTGGTTGATGAGCTTTTAAATTGGGCAGTAGTTGCTAGTGATTTTTAAACCTTCATTGTTCCTATTTCAACATTGTTAGCGGCTATGATTTTATTGATTTGTTAAAATGTCAGTCGCATTTTGCTTGGATATTTAAATCCATTCTATTGAGTTTTATCTAATCGTTGTGGTTTAAGATGAAAAATATTTGTTCAGTCGCCTCATCTGATGATTATATCTTTATTAGAGTGAAGATTTTTTTTCACAGCAGTTCTAATATTTGAGTTAGAAGGTCACTTTATTGATTGCAATATCTTTAAAAAAATTCATTCGGTTTTGAGTTAGTCGCGTAGATTTTGATGTCATTTTGACATCGCAAACCTTTTTGCTATAGTATTTCGATTTTCCTTTTGTTCATCACATTTTTTTCATTTTTGTTGATATTAATTTTTTTGTTTAGGCTACAGTTAGGTTCAAAGTTGAAGAATTTTTTTTGTTTGTTGTCTTTTAATTGTCAAAGAGGTTGCTAAAATAGTCTAGGGAATTTGATAAGACTATTTGTCGGTTGTTCAATTCTTTATTTATATAATGTTAATATACAAGTTTATCGATGTAAATAATATACATCGGTCTGTGATCAATTTGTTTTTCATTTGATTCAGTGTTGACAGTTTACAAAATTTCTTCAGGCTTTTTAATTCCAACATTATGTTAATTAAGTTTTTCTTGGCGGATGTTTTATTCGTTCTATGAATTTTTACCGTCATTTTTTGGCACATTTCCCGTTACCTGCGGCGTCAGGAAATTTGATTTAGGTAGCATATTTTATTTATACATGTATTATTTAATACGAGAGACAAAGAATACTTCGAATTTTCCATCGGACGATTTAAATCAAGCAATTAATAAAAACAAAAATGAATAAGTATATAAAATGAAAAATAAGTTACAATTCATTTATGAAACGGTGATTTAATTATTGTAATATGAAAATATCTTTTTACATTATTTACATTGTTTATATTCACGACGTTTCGGATGTCGTACGCTCCGGCATTCTTCAGTTATTATGGATATACATTGGAATTTCGAATCGAACCCTTTATTTAGGCCACGGGAGTAGATTGTTTCAATTCCATAGGTAACCTTTCTGGGTATCTCAATTTCAGTTAATTTCTCTTAGTAGCTCAAGTCGCCAAGCTTTTGTTTACGTCTGTTGTGGCCAGGTATTGAACTCGCAAATCTTTGCGAGAAGCCATTTTTGGATTAGTTCAACCAAGGCTTTTATCCACTGAAGTTAATCCCAAAATGACATAGATAAAAAAACATGATGCCACCAATTATTTTCATAGGGTTAAGCCGCATCTTGTTAAAAAAATGTCCGGTTTATTTGTATCTTCCCTTTATTGGTTCAGAGAGTGAGTCTTTAGCTAGACGAATTTTGTTTGCGATCAACAGTTGTTATTTTTCTGCTAATGTTCGAGTAATATTTGTTACACAACCTATTTTTTCTTCCATTCGTAAGGATGTTCTTCCCCACATTATGTTAATTTCGTTATTTACAAATATGAATGTAGTTGTGGACTCGACTACATAGGGAGGACTTCTCAACGTTTGGATTTTAGGATAAAGCAGCATTTACCTCCCAAGATTGAATCCGACTGCTAGTTAATACATCCGGGTCATCTATTTCACAATACATTATTAATAGCAGAATTTGTATTACTGACTTTACTGTGGATCGTTTTTCTATTCTATCAAGGACCCACTCCTTATAATATCTCAATGTTCTGGAGTCCTTATATATCAGATCCCGCAAGCCTTCCCTCTCTTAACAGACGGATTGTTTGCTGGCTCTGAATATTATTGTCGCTAGTTTTCCTTGAATTTTTTCCCTTCATTAGTCATCTTCAGTTTAATTTACACGTTTATTATTTTATTTCCCAGGAATAAACTTGATAAGACTTGGACGAAACCGGTTGTTTTTTAGCTATTAAAATTTACATTAAAATCCCCTGTAAATTATGCCTATTCCTTACTATTATTAAGTTTTGTACAACAAAAAAACTTGCTTATATATATATATATATATATATATATATATATATATATATATATATATATATATATATATATATATATATATATATATATATATATATATATATATACACACACATATATATATATATGCGTGTATAGGTAGACTGATTACTATAATGCCACAAATTACACTTTATATTAATAATATTTTAATTTTAGAGACACGTTACTAAGTTAGACTATTTGTTGATATACCTAATATGTAATCGGTACCTATTAGTTTTATTCGTTTTTTACGCAAATCTTAATTTTTTACCTGATTCAGGCAGAGCATTGGGCAGTTTAGACTCCTATTCTTGACTCGTCTGTTGTGTCATTGAAGCCTCAGCTTGTAAAACATTGAAGTTGATGCCAACACCGAAAGGAAAAAGAAGGGGAAAGAAGGAATTTATCTCTTTAAATAAAGTTGAAATAAAAATACTTACTACATAAACAGCTCGTATTGTTTAATTTTATTCACTGCGAATTTTAAAAAAAATAGGATTAACTTAAAAGTATTTTTAATATGCCAATAAATATTTTAAAATTATATTATAGACTTTTTTTTGTTTAAATATTTAAAATGTTGTTTGTTTAAGGAAAGCTGAAATCACGCAATCACAGAGAGATGGAATGAGAGAGGTGGAAAGAGAGAGAGAGAGAGGTGGAAAGAGAGAGAGAGAGGTGGAAAGAGAGAGAGAGGTGGAAAGAGAGAGAGGTGGAAAGAGAGAGAGAGGTGGAAAGAGAGAGAGAGGTGGAAAGAGAGAGGTGGAGAGAAATTATGCGACCGACGGCCGACATACGGACGATTAACAGATTTTTAAGATTATATAGATTGACAGTTAAATAGATAATATGAAGAAGAAAGAGAGACAAAGAGGGGCACAATAGTAATAGTGATGGTGGTGGTGGTGTTTGTGATCGTGGTAGTGATGATGGTGGTGGTGGTGGTGGTGGTGGTGGTGACTTCTCGGTTATTTTTTGTATTTTTTGTTATTTATCTATTAGTAATTTATATACAATTTTTATTTTATGAGCTATACAATACAAACACGTTTAATAAACATTTTTCTTTAAATATTATTACTAATTAAAGATTAATTATATTTATTGGTAAAACATATTCGTGTAATAACAGGATTATGGAGATTAAATATAGTTTCATATGACTGAACATAAGAGAGAAAAAGTCAAAGAAAATGTCATTGAAGATCGAAGTCTGGTGAAGCACGTCGTGTTTGCTTGGGATTAAACGCTTATAAACGCGGATTGTGCCTTGTTATTTATAATAGCAATAGTAAAAAATAAAAAAATTAGCAAGAAGAGGCCTGGCCCACTCGACGTGACGGCACACTATGGTATGGATATGCCTTGGCACCCACGAACCAGCCCCGACGTATGGGTAAATACTAACTATAAGGCTGACACAACGAAAAATATTGATGAACCGCATCGGTCGTCAGGCGAGTCAACAAGGACAGCGATCCCCAGTGAGGATACAGACTGGGATCAAAAAGTCTGCAACTGGAACAAACTCTACCCCCGAGAACTAGAGGACAACTACACCAAGGACAGTCCTCGCAGTAGCCTTCTTTATTCATTAAAAAGACAAAACCACAAAAAGAACAATAAATAAATGTTCTATGGAAGAGTATATTGAATTAATGATAGCCTTTTGCACCGCTACGATAAAACTGACAACAACGAGCAAAGTCGCCTAAAATATCTGGCAAGAAAACACGCTTCAAACAGACTAAATATCGATGCCAACAAACTAGCCAATGTCAGTCGTGATATCATCAAGAAAAAAGAATGCCTGAAATATAACGCTAAAGCATCCAAGAAAACATCAAAAATAGATTAAACGTTAACATCGAGAGTCTAAATGCCAACAATCCAGAGGAGACACATGCAGAGGAACAAATAGAAACCAGTTGTAATAATCCCTCTGAGGTACAAAAACAAATAATGGAAGATAAATACGAATACGAGAGAGAAAAAGAGATGACAAAAAACATCAGATATAAATGGGGGAATGTAAAGGAGATACCTTTCGAGGAAAAGCCGACAATTCCAAAAGCTAGAAAGACCCATCACGTGAAAGGAACCATAAATCTTGCTCACCAAGCAATTAGAAAAATGCCGGATGAAATGGAAAGACCGATGGAACTAAAACAAATTAATCATTTTGTATACGCGGCCTCAGCAACGATCGTAGAAAAACAAGGTGAAAAAGTAAAAACACAACCTAAACGAAACAGAAAAATGCCAGTCTATAAAGAAATAATAGAAACCGAAATACATAAACTACGAGGACAATTAACACTACTAAGTGAAGTAGACAAGGGCTCTAAAATGAAAGAAAAAAAGAGACGACAGAAACGAAGCCTTGACATAAAGAATATGACTTATGTAGCAAAAGCTAGAGAGCTGAAACAACAAATTCAAGCGAAAGAACAGAGAATAAGGCGTTATGAAAAAAGAAACAGATTCTTTTGGCAAAACAAGATCATCAAAGAAGATGTATATATATATATATATATATATATATATATATATATATATATATATATATATATATATATATATATAATTCGAGAACTTGGGAAAAATAAAATAGAGATAAATGACCGACCTAATATCGAGGAAGTTTAGGAGTTCTGGTGTAGGAAGACTGCAAAATTCACAGTGAAAGTGCTAAATGGATCAAACAACAGGAACAACATACGCATATAGAAAGCGAACAAAATAGGACCAATAAAATGAAGGCTAACAACAAATTAGCTATACCCTGTAATATACAACTTCAACATTAATACACTGAAATTGAATGACATTAAAAAATTTGACGCCAAGACCAGAAAAATGCTTACCCAAATGAGGATGCACCACCCGAAATCAGATGTTGATAGGCTGTATGTACGAAGAGCTTTAGGAGGCTGAGGCCTAATCCAACTTGAATTAACTCTAAAAACTCCAACAATCGGATTGTAAGCCTACCTCACAAAAACAATGAGCCTCTCCTACAAATAGTAAAAGACTAAATGCACGTCATCAACAAAGAAACTGCACTCTTCAGGAAACAGCTTAACTGAAATCCTACAAATAAAAAGCGAAGTGAATAGCATCTACACCAAACGAGTAAAACAGAAATAAAACAACTTGCACAAATGAAGTTACATAAAAAAAGCGGGGATCAAGATGTTGCATGGCATATGCATAAAAAGAACGAAAGAAGCAGATGTGGACCAAGTGAAAACACATGTGTTGCTGAGGAGCACCGGGCTGAAAGTTGAGACAGAAGGCCTAATTATTGCAGCTCAGGACCAAAGGCGCAAAACCAGTTCCTAATCACTGTCACATAATCAAAGATGGAACTAAACCGAAATGCAAGATCTGCGGAAAATATGATTAAACTATTGACCATATTATGTCAGGATGTCAGGAACTGGCGAAAAATAAATATACCCACAGAGAAAAGCACCAACGCGACACAGTTACCCAAAATAACGATGTAACTATCCTCTGGGACATGCCAATTCATACTGACATGAAATAAAAGCCAACAGACCTGATATTATCATAAAAGACAAGAGATTCAGGGAGTGCATGGTTATTGACAAAGCAGTACTATCTAAGAGAAATCCCTTCATAAAATTATCGAGAAATTGGCGAAATACTAAGACCTGGAGATCGGAATTTAGAGAATGAAGACTGAGATCTGTACCAATACTAATCGGTGCTCTGTGTCTAGCAAGAAAAGGAATGGACAATTTTACTAACAATGTTCGAGGTAACACACAAGTTATCCAGAAGCTTGCCCTCCTTGGAACATCCCATATACTAAGAAAAGTGCTATCAATTAAATAATAATTCTCCTACAGGGCTTAGAACCATAGTTTGGACCCGGTTCTCCAGGATACAAAAAAGGAAACATAAAATACACAAATAATACTAATACTACTACTAATAATAATGATAATAATAATACATTCAATCAACATATCTCGCCTTTCTCATGGAGTCTTGTTCAAACCTGATAAATTTAACTTTACTATAAACCTGAAAAATTGGCCATAAAGAGTAAGTTCACTTTAAAATCTATTGCTAGAGAATGGTGTTCACTTCTTACTTCTTTCTTCATTGTTGGAGTGTTCTACACATGTGAATCAAAGCTGAATGATTACGTAACTATCCATTTTACACTAGTATCTATTTATACAACATAATCTATTTCTGTTAATACACTTAATTAAGAACATTTTTTAATCCGTATCACCCAAGCATTTTATTAATCCGTATTTAAAATAGACGCCCCATTTTGATTCTTTCTTTAAAACATGTGTATTAGATCTATCGTCCCGCGTATTCCATAAATCTCAATAAAGAACATGTGCTCTCCAGTAGGGAATCAACCGACGTCTCGCTTTGAAAGGGGAAACCACCGTTTGATCCGGCATGTTTCGTCATTCGGCTACGAAGAACGTCACAGTCTAGTAAGGCTTTATTGTCACTTTTTAAAGGAAGGTACTTACCGAGCCAGATATTTTGCTCGAACGCCCACATCTACTCAGTTTCGTATCTGATGTGGACCCGAAGTAGGTGCCACGGAAGGAAAACACGGAACAAGGGTTAGAGGTAAGAAAGATATATTAAACAGAAAAGTTACAAAGAATAGTGTAAGCAGAGCTTATTATCCAGTGGTGTCCGATATTGGTATCGTACGCGGCTGCGCATTACTGGTGCTACTCCCATGATTCACATAATAATATAGTACTGGGAGAGTCCATGATGTAGGAAAGTATTGGTCTCCCAACAGTATCCGAAACGTAAACAAAGCAATTTCTAAAGAAAGGGATAGATTTACTTACCCAGCCCTTTTCATTTATGGATATATTACGAACAAAAACGTGTCCATTAGATTCTATTAACTTGTTTTTGCATATCAACCAACAACCACGGTTTCTCTATATAAACCTGTCGTCACTTTATTTACATTACTCGGACTGTTATCCTAATGTCCATTGCCATATTAACAACGTTTCGGCCGTTGTATGCTCCGGTCCTCTTCAGATGATTGGTATTTCGAACTAAACCTTTTATTTCGTCCACCGGGGTAGATTGTTCTAGTTCCACGTGCCATGCCTCTTCCGGGTGTCTCAGTTATTTCCCTTTAACTCAACTGTCCTAGTTTTGGTTCACTGCTGTTGTGGCCTGGTATTGAACTCACAACTCTTTCGATTCGAACCCTTTATTTCGTCCGGCGGGGTAGATTGTCCGAAAGAAGCATGTCACGTGACACTCGAACCTATCGTCATTTTTAGGTTTGTTTAATCGAGCTCTCTGCAATTACATTTTTTGTCAAAATAATAAAGCGGGGTGAGATTTATTGTTTGTTTTGACGTCCATGATAGAAATAGAGGAGATATAAAGAGAGAGGGTGAGAGAGAGAGAGAGAGAGAGAGAGAAAGAGACGGAGAAAAGAGAATGGAAAGAAAGGATGAAAGAAAGAAAGCAATAAACAACTATCAGAGAAAAAGTGATTTCAAAGAAAGAAAAAAAAAGAAAGAGGAATCGAGATAAAAAGAAAAAGGGAGGAAAATGTAAGTCAAAGAGGAAGAGAATGAATCAGTGGAGAAAGAAAGAATCAGTCAATTCTTATTTTCCTGTGCTGAAAACGTCCAGAATCCTTTGAGAATATTTTCCATAATTCCTCTTTGACTTCACTTTTATCAGGACAAGATTCATATTTGAAAACTAATGATCCAGTTTTTATCTTCTCTCATCTAAATAAACCGATTAATACCACTTTGCCAAGGTACACTTAATATGAGCTTCCTGTTGCTTTGATGTTGCGTAATAAAGTGGAATCTTTTATTGAAGATCGACAGCATGGAAGGAAGGTTTTAGGACACCTGAAGAAATAAAGATATGAATGCAAAATTCAATATCTTTTGGGAAAATGGCATCGTTCCCCTTTTGATTTTAGTAACTTTATATTATTTTTTCTGTGAAATGATATTCGCTGGGAGGCAAAGTATTGAGTGACAGAATCTGTGGTGAAAACTAGGAAATGTCAACTGAACTAAAAGTAGATACGTCAAAGAGAAATATATATTACCTATATATTTCACATACATACACAGACATCTGAAA
Organism: Acanthosepion esculentum; assembly: GCA_964036315.1. Lineage (NCBI taxonomy): Eukaryota > Metazoa > Mollusca > Cephalopoda > Sepiida > Sepiidae > Acanthosepion > Acanthosepion esculentum. The sequence continues at coordinate 3,432,357 of OZ038485.1, read as the reverse complement.
TTTTTATTTCTATAAATCCAAAGCATCAGTCAGTCATGTGTTACAAGTGATCAAGTATCTTTAGATATATCACTGAGGAGGCAGATTCTTTCCCGCAGTAGGTTATCATTTCTTTCTGCAGTAGACTTGTTGCCATCCAAGGCTATAGAACCCAGTCTGTCCTACTATTTACCCATTGATATTTACCGACAGCTGGTGGGGGAATGCCTGCCTTTCCCAAGGTTATTAGCAATAATTATTGTAACGGATTCGACTGGAATTCGAACTCGGCTTTCCGATTCCACAATCCGAGCCGCTATCTATTACTCCACCGCGTCACTATTCCTTATGAAATATGCCTTTAATTTTCTCTAATTTTGCATCAACTAGTAGCTACATTACGTCTGCTATCATAACATAAGGATACCGATTTTATTCGAAGTATTGTTTGATATCTTTAACTTATAGCAGCCGCTGTCTAGAAAACATGTATTGAGTGATTCAAGTATGTGAAAGAAAATCCATGATCTTGTTAATTGCGTCGCATTTGTAAAGCAAAGCCAAGCGTTGTCATGTAGCAAAGTCAGACAATTCATTACCAAGAAAATTGTTTTTGCTTTTCCAATGTGTTATGTAAAAGAGCCATAGAGTTGTCCAATCGATTTGTACGTGTTCCGTCGTTTAATAATGAAAAGATTTTTTTTGGTATCCCACCGAATCTTACGTACTTCTACCAAAAATACCGTTTAGCTTAAGTTGCTGCGAAGTGTCTTCGGTCTAACCGCGATTTCCTTCGTTTTAAATTCTCGCAAAAATCTATCATCAGTGACTAACTCATTCCAAATGACATTTTTGTATGAAACAAAAAGAGAAAATAGTTACTTAACGCTGACCGATGTTTGTCTAAGGCCACGTATAAACTCTTTTTCTCCTTTATGAATTTTTTAAAAGCAACGTACAACATTTGGTTTCATCACACACGCGATAAAGAACGGTGTGAACTTTACATAAACGTCAATATTTTCTTTAACATGGTGCATAAGACGGTATTAATCTAATGTATATATATATACATCCACATGTGAACTCGTATTATGATAATAGGCAACTTTAAGTCTGCAATCTTAAAGAAAATTTAGCGTAGATTTGATACATCTATGCGTTTCTCCATTTGTTTTATTCAAAACTCCATATTTTGGCGACTTTGTCTTATTTTTTGTGATTCCTTTTTTTGAAATCAGGAAATCTTCAATCTCTCATCATTGAAAAACCGGAACAGAAGTGTACAACTTGGTGGAACCATATGGCATTGGTGGGGCCGTCCACCTGAAAGTCGACATTAAATTATATAAATAAATAATACATGACTCACGATGCGTAGTTGTTAGCATGCCTGGTAGTAAATGACTTCAGAATTGACTTTGATCCTCACTGGGTGCCATATAATTGTAATTTGGCACAGTACCCAACCCAGTAAATATATAAATGAACTTTCATATATCTGCTTCTGCAAACGTAAAAAGAGAAGCCTCTATGCTACCGACAAAGATTTCATTCTATAACGTTTCGTGTACCAAATTCGAGGCCTCATTAATGCTAATTCAAATCGCCAGCAGTATCTTATGACACCACCAGACTTTATTGGCAACATTGTGGGAATAACGGCATATATTCTTGTATCACAATTTTCCATTCATTGTTTCAATGCATATGCATCCAGAAAGGGAAAGTTAATTCAGTGGGGAGAGATTTGAATTAACCTACTAGATAACAACAGCAAGACGCTGACCAATAAGCATATAAAAATATGAGACAACTTCTACGTCGTCCAATCAGAGACGACGACTAGCGACTTTCTTTTTTCTAGCTGATATTCCATGCAGCGAAGAACGTGAACTATTAAAAAAAAGAAGATACTTTGGAATGAACTATAAAGTGTACCTAGAACATATCGCTTGCATGGGGGCAGAAAACGTGAATACACAAAAACAAAATTTAACAAGGAGTTTTGTCACCCGATATATTTAATCTGCACGACGAGATAATCCCAAGAGACCGATAAAACATATTAGGATTTTTTTCGACGGATGTAAACTTAAAAACACACGCTATGCAGATGACATTGTATTGATGTCAGATTACAAACAGAATTAGCTCGGTTAGATGAGGAATAGCCGAGGAATGCAAGAAGAAATATTCATTAACGGTAACAGGAGAGAATGCAGAGATATCAGCAAAGCGAACAACCGAATGAGTGCGCGTTATATAACGTAAGAATTAATTAGGTGTGAAAAGGCAACTATGAGATTAGTATAAGGAAAAGAAAGCAAGATGGTCTGAAATCCGAAGCTTTTCAGAAACTGGTCAATGTATTAAAGGAGAAGAAAATAACATTAAAATCAAAGTGGGGTTACGGTCCGTGTAATATCTACTATGTGGCAGCGGATCATGAAGTCTTCTATAACATCTGGCAGAGACATGGTTCTACTGGAGAACATTGAGAGTACCATAGTTAGAACATGTGACGAATTGGGAGGTTTGTAGGAGAAAAGGAAACTAGAGAAAAATGTTGCTAGTAGTCAAAGACAGCTGAGAAAATAATAAGGGAAGGAAGCTTGGAAAATTTAACACTCGAAAGGCAGACTGAAGGCAAGAGAAGCAGGAGGAAATAGAAAATAGGATAATTAACAATTTTAAGTCAATGGATGACGGAAAAGTGTCAGAAAGACAAAAAGAAATTGTAAAGAAGCAAGAATTCAAGCAATAAACGAAAGAAACATGTGTAGACCTAACAGTCTACTTCCGGAAAGTATGTGGTGGAGTGATAGGGGAAGAGACAAAAGACTAATCTGTATTATTGCTCTTTTCCCTGACACTGCTATGCACTCTGTTAAATCCAGATTCTATTCAAAGAAATAAAAGAGAAAAATAAAAAAACAATTTTAAGAAATACGAAATGATTAAGTGTGAAAGATTTTAATGATAAGTTGTGAAAACTGAAAATGCCAAAGCAAATAAACAGGAAGAAGCGAATTGGATGAACAATGAACAAAAGAAACGGAATCATCGAGCCTCGTTTTCAAAAGTCAATTCTTGTGTAAAACTCCCCCTCCCCGCAACACAGGTATTCATAATACTTACTTAATACTCGAGCAAAATTCATTTGAATTACTTGCACAAAATAAAGAAGAAAAAAAAAACAAGTCATAGTGATAGTCATGAAAATCAATTCGAAAAAGTAGTACAGAATTTGATGGATTAATGACCCCGATTCTCGCAGAGGTTGTTAAAATCTCAACAAAGTGAACTAGGCGAATAGAAATGTGAATGACGGCTGCCAGAAACCTCTGCGTTGTTGAATAAGAAGAGAGCGTGTCATTTTTTGTGCCTGTAGCAATATGAAATCGAGTGATAGAAGGAAAAGGGTAAAATTTGAGGTAGATAGACAGGGATCTTGAAATAAAGAGAATGAGATATTTTAACTTTATGATTTCTGAACGAGAATAGAGAGAGAATGAGGGAGAAAGAGAAATAATGGGCGAGAAAGAAAAAGAGCGGGAGAGACAAGAGCAAGAGAGAAAAAGAGCAAGAGAGGGAGAGGTAAAAGAGAAGGGGTGATAGGAAAAGAGAAAAAGGAACGTATAATTATGAGAAGAATGAGAGAAAGAAGGAGAGGAAGAAGGACTTTTAAGAGGGAAGAAATAAGAAATCTCAGAAAGAAGTTAAAAAGCCGACAGAAAAAGAAAGGAAAAGAAAAAAGAGAAATGGATGGAAGAAAGAATGAAATCCAAAAGAAAGTAAAGGAAAAAGAAATTCAAAGTCAAAAGAAAAAAGAAATGGCTGAGATGTAGATGAATAGAAAGTAAAAGAAGACGAAAGGGTTAAAAAAGGAAAGAAAGAAAAGGAGCAAGACAAAAAGGAAAAAAAGAAACGGTATGGTGAAGAAAGGAACAAAAACAAGATAAAAGAAAAAAATAAAGGAAAAGAGTAAAATAAAGTACGGGAAGAAAGAAGAAAGAATGAGCAGTTATGGCGAAAAAGGAAAAACTAAAGAACAAGAAACGGCTAAATTAAAGAAAGAAGAGAAAGAGAGAATTCTAAAAGAAAAGGCTTCGGCGAAAAAGAAAGAAACAACGAAAGAAAAGGAAAGAAGTGAAAGCTAAAACGGCGAAGTAATGAAAACGAAGATAAAAAAAGAAAAGAAAAGAGAAAGAAAAAAGGAATGAATAAAAAGAATAGAATGTTACGAGGAACAAAAAAAAAAGAAAAGTTTAAAAGAAATAAAATGTAAAAATATTTTGACACAAGAAGATATCTTAAAAACGAAATAAATGAAGAATATTTTTAAGAAAAAAGAAAAAAAGGCCAATAAAGAGAGTAAAATAGAGTTGAAATGAAAATAGAGGAAGGTAGACAAAAAAAGAAAAAAAACGAAAATGAATAAAATCAGGAAGCGAGGAAAAGACAAGAAAGAAAATGAAAGAAAAGACAAATGATTATAATGAGAATAGGAAGCGTAGGAAGTAGAGGTGGGAAGATGAGAGAACAGAAGACGGGCGCGAAATCAAACGAAATTGTTGTAGCAGAAGATAACGCCGCCTGATAACCTCAAAACGGAGAAGTAGTATAAAATCAGAAGCTAAAATTGGTGACGCGAATGGCGGTGAAGATGAGCTAATTAAGCCAGTCCTTTGGGAAAACTTGAAGAAAAAAGAGGGGAAACAAATCGAGAGAGGAAAATGTAGGGTCATTGTGATGATTATCAAAATATATCTCAAGTAAAATAAAGAACAAAAAACTGGAAACCAAAAAATCAGTGTGGATTGAGAAAGTAGAAATCGAAGAATGAAAGAACAGTACAGTTATAAAAATAAATTATTATTGATATTTGCCAAAAATTAGATTTGCTACTAAAGACAAACTCAAATGAGATACATTCAGTGGGTATCGAACTCACGCCAGTAGGAATTGTCTGCATGACATAACCATTGGTGAGGTGTCCTCGAATTTATTTTCTGAGATTAGCTTCTTCTACGTGCCGTATCTCTTCAGGGCGTTGGAGATCATAACTCACCACAGATTTCTAACCCTTGTAGACCTAAGCAATATTCGACATCTTGCTATCTCATTCAGTTCATGTCTTGTCATCCATTTGCACAAGCTCATTCCGATCCTAAGCAAAAGTATCCTTTTCGTTCCCATTTGCCTTAATAAAACTTTTCCATTGTTTACATTGCTCTATCCATGGAGGTTTCTGTATATACTTCAGTAGACCCACACCCCAACCTCTGTCGCCTCAAGTTTCTGCGTTTATATGAGAGGAAATTATCCAACATACAATGTTCTGCCGGAGAATTCAGTGTTACATAACAGAGTTCATTTTACTTATTGAAGACCTTTTAATAAAATAATAATAAAACACATTAAAGTAAGCAACAATAAGATGGAGTAAAATTATTAACAATAATTAGTATTAATAATTAAAATACAATTTGAATACAATTAATAATAATAACAGCAGAAAAGAATCCAAGTATTAGAAATGATATACTCGAGAACCATTCTAGGCATCTTCTACGTAGACCATCGCAAATGATGCAACGCAATATAATATCAGACAAGAAACAGGACCATTGGGAAATCTCATGAGACCAACTAAGTACACGTCATCACAGAGCGAGTGGATTTTAACGGTAACCGCATATGTAAATGCAGTCGATAAAGAATTAAAAGAAAAAGTTTTTTTTTCTACTTTTCAAGTACCAAGTTCTTTCATACAGAAAGGAACGTTACAAGTCACATTCTCGGAGGCGATTTCAAGTTAAGAAAACAAAATCGACCCAAATGATTTGAAATTCTGTATCGAAATAAAATGAATGTGATCAGCTACAAAATAGCATTTTTTTTTTAAACATGCTACTTCTACTACATGGAATTGTAAAGATAAACACATCCAGCGACTACGTATGAATAATATAGGAATACCGTTATGTAGGAATTTTAAGATTAGGAATTATCATTCTTGAAGTACAGCCTAGCATCTTGGTTGTTACAATCATGACGTTTCGGCTTTGTAGCCTCTGACGTTTTTCAGGTGTCTGGATAGCAGAATGAGAATAATTTAATCCCGTTGATTTAACAAAGAATTCAGATAATAGTTCCGAGCAGTATAACTCGTAAAACGACGGTGAGCTGAGCGTACGATGGTCGAAACTTTGAGTATTTAAACCCAGCGAGTGAAAGTTTAATGCAAATGATTTCAAGAAATCTCAGATGGTAATCTGAATGTGCTTCATTAATTATGGTAGAAAAATCCCTAGTGAAAGGCGCGGTACAGTTCGGATTAATTAAGTATTCTGAAATAGAAAAAAAAAGCAAAAAAAAACAGAAATATTCAAAACTATATGAAAATCTTCATATTGCCCTTGAGGGAGATCTTAATTTCCAATCTCTGATTAGTTCTGCGAATAGATTCAGCATCACACAAACATTTTATAATTAGAGATAAGTGAAATGATAACCTGATGGTTGGGAGCATAAAACCTTTGCCGGTGGATTTCATGATTACACAGGCCATAGATTGCCGGAAAAAGTTGCATATTTTGGGTAATTTGCCTAGAAAATCTCGTGCTAACCTCGCCAATTACCGGTAACCGTAAATAGACGGTGACTTTTCTGAACTATACAATTTGGGCTTTTCTTAAATTTCGCAATTTTAACACAAATTCTAACTATTTTCCACCAAACTACCCACTGGATCTTGTGCAATCAGTTTAGCATTCATGCAAAAATTGCTCAATTTAACAAACCCGTTTGTTTTATAATTTTGTATATATTTATATATACTTTTAAATGTCCGTTTTTAAAGCTTTAATAATATTTCAAAATGGTTAGGCTTCTTGTTTAATCCGGAAAAATATGGAAGTGCCTAGAAAACAATGGATCACTGAAATATGTGTTAATGATGTACTTGCTGCAAGCACGTTTTGGGTAAGGCCTTTGAAGTTTTAAGAAAGGAATTTAGAGTTGATGTCAAAAGATTACCGAACTTGAATACTGATAAACTGAAGAAATAATCAAGATGCATCAAAGAAACCCGTGAACATTGAATTAATTAGATTTGGCGAATTTATTTGTCGGTAAGGAAGTCGAACAATGATTTTGTTGCATGATAATGCTCCACAAATCTCTCCTTAGCTTCTCAGTTGTTTCAATAAATTCAAAATGAAAAATCCAAGTAAGACCGAGGATAATTCTTTCGTTATTGTATATAGAAACAACAAATTTTCATGAATAAAAGATTTAAAACTAGCTGCAATATTTCCATCAACGATTAATTATGCAATTTAACTGAAAGAAAATAAAGTAAGCAAAATATTTTGATGAAAAATCGTGTTGCAATAAACTTGTATGAATAAGATATTTGAGACTTTGCCTCATACATTTCACCTGCAATGCATCTCCAGGTTTCAGGCAAAACATAAAACGTCTGTCCAAAAAGTAAGCAACAATTTAAGATGGCGCCTTCTTTCCCTTCAAATATTCTCCTTTCGTCCTTTTCACAACAATCTCTATCTTCTCTCCTTCATAATATTCATCCGCTCTTTCGTTACATTCATCTTAAACTAGCACACAGCATTTCAATGTAGCTTTAAAGAAAACCTGAAGTCGATGGGAAAAATCTTTGGACTGTAGTGCAAGCTGAAAAACAAAGTTGATGCGATATTTTTCTAAAAGGTCCTGCAGGTGACCCTCGTTCATTGTGAATGTAATGCACACAAACTGTGCACAATATTACTCAATAAAATTTCACTGCTTGGTACAAACATAGGAAAGTGTTTATTTCCACATTCACAGTAAGCTTCCCTCTGGGTGTGCGCTATGAGTTCTACAGACATTCAAAATGGCTGCATACACACGAGACTAATTTCGTAAACCAATAGAAAAGAAAATGAACAAGTGTTATCTCCCTTAGAATATTTACTTTCCAAGACTAACATATTTTCAGCGTGATTATGTGTGTCCATTTGACAATGCCACAATATAATCATTAAGAATAATTAAATCAGGAAATTTTATCTGATGAGAAACGAAAGGAACCACATGAAAATATTTGCTTACTATTGACACCGCTTGACATTACATTTTACAGAATGCTATTGAAAAACAATTGATATTCCCGAACTGGGCGTTTTATCTGTGTATTCTAAGAATTTTTGTAAATCATTGTGATATTACAATACTTGCAAGAATTCAACCCTCACAAGATAAAAACCGAATTTACAGCTTTCCATGTAAGTATAGTATCGAATAAAGTAAATATACCCTCTTAAGTGTCAGATTTGAGAAATGTGAAATACCATATCCAAAGAAGTAAAGGAAAATCAAAGAGAAAGGTGTACTCTCTGAAATTAACTATTTATAAAATAATGCCGCTGGTGAGTGAGGAAATTTAGAGATGCTGCAGATACTAATTTGTTGGATCAGCATGAATTTCAACGCCGTGTGGTTTTCGTTGCCCAACAGAGATACGGATTGAAATTCTTTCTGTTACAAATCTGCATTAGAATCGTTGTTTCAATATTTTAAGTTTGTGCTTGCGACCATTATCTGATTTGTATAATAGAACAAGAGGTCCTCTTTTACCATAAATTGAGTAAACTTGAGAAAGTCGTTGGATGGTTCGACCAAATGGTAGAAGCGAGATAATAGCCCAAAGAATAACACTTAGAAAGAGACGCGTGTCTCTTTTGCTTATTTTAAATCTTTCTATTCTTTTAAATATGAAACTGAATCTGAAATATTATAGAAGGATATACTTTGAGAGAGAAATTATACTCTTTAACATTTTATTAGTGAAGGGATTTCACCATTTTATATCATTAACTTTACTAATCTACTTTTTGTATGAATGATTCATTGTAATATAAATTGAACTGCACCACATACTTTATATATATATATATATATATATATATATATATATATATATATATATATATGCCTGATGATTGCATCTAGCCTGAAACAGACTGTCGCCCCCCTAAGTGTTGACTTCTATGTTCACTTTTATATTTACACACACTCTATCTCTGATATTGACCACTTTATCCCATTTATATAGCACACTTTAAGACTATATTTCTTTATATATATATATATATATATATATATTTGTGTGTGTGTGTGTGTGTGTGTGTGCAGAAGAAGAGAGAGAGAGAGGTAGAGAGGTGCACCTCTAATTTTCCAATACCAGATATATACAAGGAATTCTTCAAAAGTTCTTACGTGCGATCGGTTTCTGAACAAATGTTTAATCTAAAATTTTGTTTTGTAAATATTTCTTGGTTGTGAACTTTTATGTACCATACATCTGTATCTGTCTGTATGGCTGTCTATCTATCTATCTATCTATCTATCTATCTATCTATCTATATATATATATATATATATATATATATATATATATATATATTTCTGTAGTTTACTGCTACAGCAAGCAGAAACATTTCTTTCTCCCGGTGATGGCCATGTTGGTCGAAACTAGTCGAGGAACATAAATGAAATAATAATAATAAAAGCATAAGAATATTAATCTACAACCCAGTATGTCTGAAGATTTTAATTGATTTTTTTAATAATTTTTATCGTTCAATATATATATATATATATATATATATATATGTATGTGTGCGAATGTTAGGCTCAAAAACGGTTATGTTCAAAATGTGTAGAAAAACTGTCTTTTTCGTGTGTATATTTTGAGTCAGCGGTTGAGTGTTACAGCTAATCGATGCGAATAGGCGGGAATTATTACGCGATATTATAATATTTGCTGCAGTGTTTGTGTCATCTCTTTATTAATGAAAGGTTATTGAATATCATTTTTTGTTTGATCAGGAAGTCTTACATGACAAGTATTTTAATACCAATTGTATTAGTTGTCTTTAAGGAGACGTCATTTAAAGCGAAATGGTAAACGCTTTCTGGTAAAAATAGAAGTAGAAAGAGGAGTGAGAACGAGAGAAAGATAGTGAAAAAGAGGGAAAGATAGAAAAAGAGAAAGAGAATTGAGTGAGAAAAAGAGTGAGTCAGAAAGAGAGAAAGACAAAGAGAGAGAGACAGAAAGAGAAAGAGAGAGAAAGAAAAATTGAGAGAGAGAAAAAAAGTGGAAAGCGAGAAAGAAGGATATAAATTCAAGTTAGAAGAAAAAGGTAAGAGAGAAAGAAAAATAAAAAAAGAGAAAAGAAATAAAAAGAGAGGAGTTAGTGATAAGGAGAGAGGAAGATTGAGAAAAAGAGAGGAGAAAGAGAAAGAAGGATAAAGAAATAGGAAGTGGGATAAAGAGAGAGAAACATTTACGGAGAAAGAAAGAAAAAACGAGAGAGAAAATATAGAGTAGAAAAACGAGAAAGTCAGTGAGATAAAAATAAATAGCGAGAGCAAGAACAGGAAAGAGGGAGGAAATTTAGGAGAAGAAAATAAAAGAAGGGGAAATAAATGAATAAGAGAGAAAGATAAAATAGAAGAATAACGGAAAAAGAAAAAAACTGAAACTGATAGAGAAGTAGAAATCAAAGAAAGCAGAAGAAAGACAAAGAAACGAGGAGAAAGAGAGGGAAAAGGAAAAAGCGAACACGACACAGAGTAGAGGAGAAAATGAGAAAGAGAAAGAAATAAGAGAAAGGGGAAGAAAAAGAGATAGAGACAAGCTGGTGTAGCTGAAGAATAGAAAATGAAAAAAGAGGAAAAAACATGAAATAAAAGGAAACGAATGATAAACAGGAAAAAATAAGTGTAGAAGAAGGAAAAGAAAATGGAAAAAGTAGAATATTAAGACAAAAATCAAGAAGCCGAGTCGTAAAAAAGAAGAAAAGGGAAAAAAGAAAAAGAAGTAGAGGAGGGAGGAGGAAGGAGAAGAGTCGACAGAGCAAAAGAAGAGAAAGGAAAAGAAAGTAGTAATAGAAGAGAAGGAGAGAAAAAAAAGAAAAAGTAGAGGTAGAAATAAAAGATTAAAACGAACAAGAGAAGAAGTATAACAAATAAAGAATTTCAAGAGAATCCAACCTCAGAACTCTTATGCTCTTCTTTCAACTGGACTCTACACTTGACTGTAAAAATAAAATCCTTAATAAATTTTTTTTACCAAAACTCGAATACAATGATCCGCGTTTCCTTTTACGTCAATTTGTGAAGGTCTAAAACATGTCTGAACGAATTTATCTTTGTTGTCTGTCACTCGAACACTGTCCAGACCAATAAATTCTTGAATTGCCTGATTGCTCTTGACTTACCAGTATAATATCTTAGTAGATCACAGTTCATTTAAGCGATTTGTGTCCGAACATTTTTCTTTATTAAATCTCTTGAATGTGCAGAGGCCAGTCCACACAATTCACATTGTTTTAAAAAATACAGACCGTCTAATTAAACATCGGTATCCACAAAATAATATTAGCAATATTAAGAAATAATAACGGATAATAAAGACATTGATTCCTTTGCAGTTTTATATATACATACATACATACATACATACATATTCAATAAAATTACAGTTAAATTAAGCTACAGTTGTACCAGTAATTCAGAAGCTATAATAAATAGACAAAATACCAGAAATCTCAAAACTAACCAAATATAACAAATAATTTATGCAACTGCAGAAATAAGAATAGATGCCCATTAAATGGAGCTTGTAAAACAGAGGCTATTATTTATAAAGCGGAAGTAACAGATATTAATGGTCAAATTAAAACGTATGTAGGATTTACTTAGGAAGGTTCTTTTAAGCGTAAATGATATGACCTTAGATCATTGTTTAAGCTAGTAATTCTTAGTTACTCCATCAAACCTGCTAGCCATATGTGAAATTTAAAAGAAAAAGAACACCAGGGACCATAATGTAGAAAATTAAAAAAAGGCAAACTATACAACAATCATAACTACATTTGCAACCTATGTTAACATGAGAAATTAGCGATTATGACATTTCCGGATCCAAAAAACTTTTAAACCAGAAATCCGAAATTTTAAGTCCTTGCCTTCATATCAAAGATTTTATTAAGTGAATATGAGGCTGGATAAAAAAAATTTAATTAAAAAAAAAACACTGTTACATTTACAATATGTCTGCTTTTCTTCACTTCAAGCTCCCCCTTACATTTACACTCTTCCTTACATTTTTTTTCTTTTCTTCTTCCTTTTTTTATACATTTACGATAAGCTTTCCTTTTCTACTCTTCACCCTTCTGCGTCTTCTCTTTTCCTCCTTCTTTCTTCTCTTCTAATTCGGTCCATACTGTTTTAACTAAAATGTTGGGGATGATCAAGCTGCGTGTAAGATGGACCTAAGAATGCTGACACCAGAACAGAAGCTGAAAAGGGTTGACATATACATGACACTTCAGACTCGCTTCCAAGCTGGTCCTGGGAATTTCCACCGCAGATTTTAATGAGTCAAGATAAAACCTGGGTTCACCACCTCGAACTTGAATCAAAGATTCAAATCAAAAAGTGTAAACACTCTGATTCTCCAGCTAGAAGAAGTTCAAGAAGGCAGCATCTGTTGGAAAAGTGATGGTTTCTGTTTTTTTCGGAGTCTTAAGGTGTAATCGTGATAGATTACCTGGGAAAGAGAAAAACTCTTAATGGACAGTTACTCTTCATTAGATTTAAGCAAAGGAAGAAAGCAATCAAGTCGAAATGCAGAGGGAAGCTGAGAGCAGGTGTGCTCTTGCTTCAGGATAACGTGCTAATTTACGCTGCTCAAGTTGCAGTAGCTGAGGCAGCCAATTGTGGCTATGAATTGTTACCTCATTCGCCTTACTCACGTTACTTACTGAACATGAAAATGATATAATCACAGAAAATTTAATAAGTGTCCAGTTAACATTAAAAGACAGATAGCAATTTATCTATTTCCATATTTATAAAACAATGATGTGAAGAGATAAATTCCATTATACAGGTTGCTTCACAAAAAAAACAAGAAACTTTAGATTTCATATATGATGAAAAGATGTTTTTTTATCTGTCTATATTGAAAATTCCCCTCTCCAAGTACTCCACTGCCATAACCTGGTATTGAACTCACACTCTTTGGGTCCTGTCACTGGATCTAACACTGTGCCATGCGTCCTTGAGGACGCATGGCACAGTGGATAAAGACATTAGTTAAATCCATTGAGAAAACCCAAAATGTGTGAATTCAATACCCGGTTAGGGCAGTGGAGAATTTGGAGAAGGGAATTAACAGGAGATAACTGATAACTGACATCCATTAAACATGGCACGTGGAACTAGAACAGTCTACTCCAGTGAGCGAAATAAAGGGTTCTATTCGACATTCCAACCACCTGAAGAAAGCCGGAGCGTACAACGGCCGAAACGTTGTGATAAATATGACGACAAAAATGAGGACAAGAGCCCGAATAATGTACATTTTTTTAGATCTCATATATAATGAAACAAATTATATAAAACAAATTAACAATATATTTTACGATAAGAATGAACTACAAAATTTAAGTAAAAGACATAAATCTTTTAAGGCGGGGACTAAAAAATGCCAAGAAATTTGTTCTTTCGCTTGAACACCACATCTAACATTTGTGTTTTTGTTCTGCTTTTTAAGCTACTAAATCTCTATCCTTTGCTTTTGTTCCGGATAACTGTAACTAAAATTCTAACAATTATATAAAATGTACCAAATTTTTTTGTTTTCATTTTTTATTTATTTATCTATTTTTGTGGGGCACACTATAAAACAAAGTACAACATTATCTGGTGTGTGTGTGCGGATGTAAAACCCATAATATGAAATCTCGAGCAAACATATCTCCATTTTCGGACAGCATGAGTAAACTAGTACAATATAAATTGTACCCTGACATATCCGAAGGAAATGTAAATATTCATGTAGATCTAAGAGTGTATTCAATAATTTGATTTTGTTTTCACACACACCCTGTTAAAAACATTTTAGCATTGAACAAAGTTTCACCCCAAGAGGTGAAGGAAAAAAAGAAATTGGATACTAACGCATCCTTAAAAATGATTTTGCCTTTCATTGAATTGCATTAATCTTTTCTTATATGCATCCATCCACATATTACAGACTATAAAAATCACAAGTTCATTGATGTGAAGTTGAAATGAAGACATAGAAATGACATCCTGGTAAATCAAAAAGATATTCTGAAAGCAGCCATTTGAAAGACGATAAATAGTAATAACAAAGTAGAAAACATATTTGGCTGTACCTGTTAAGGTCCCAGCTATGGGCAAATAGTTAACCCCGAAACTGAGGTAAGAAGCATTATAAAAGTGTAAAAATAGGTTTTAATACCAGAAATACTTTGTAAAAACTTATTACCAGAAATCAATTTACCAGCAATATGTTTTCAAAAAAATATTACCAGCTATATGTTTTTGAAAAAATAATATCACCAGCTATACGTTTTTGAAAAAATAATATCACCAGCTATACGTTTTTGAAAAATAATATTACCAACTATACATTTTTGAGGAAAGAAATATTAACAGAAATAGATTTTTGACAAAACAAAAATATTACCAGGGAAAAAAAAGTTGCCGACATTAATGACCCATTGAGGTTGATATGCCGTAAAACAAAACAAACCAAACCATATTTGGCGGTTTGAAGAAAATTAAAAAAAAACATTGGCATTAATAATATTTTTTCAACAAAGTTTTAGACTTTTTATTAGCGAAAAATTGTGTGCGCCATTCGTTGAATGTGATTTATAATCCTTTACTGGTCAGATCATCATTATTCACCGTAAAATAGAAGATTTGAAAAAATCCTTAAGAAAGTGGTATGGATTGCCAAACTATAAAATCTTGTGATATATTGATACATTGGTAAATGGTAGCGTCACAAATTAATGCAGCTTCAAATTTCCGGAGAAGAAAGCAAACACGAAGAATAGAGATTTTATCATCTGAATCATCAGTAAAAGTCGACATAATGAGTGGATAGTTACTCATTTCTTAGCAAGTTTTATTTAAGAAAAGCGTTTTTCAGTTTTTTATCAGATAGACTAGCTTAGATCTACAAATCGGATGTGCTTCTCCCTAGGTTTTATGCTACCAATAAATGCAGTGAGAAATACCAGCCCAATGGATATATTTACTGGTAAAGAATCAGACAAACATTTATTAAGTAAAATACTTGACATGAACTCTAAATTCTTTATCCTACTTTTATGTCTAATGCATCAAATTATAACCATTTATTCTTGTTTAATTTTTAAAACGCGGTTCATCATCATTTTTGCCTTTTGCTTCTTAAAATTAAACGACAAGGCTGAGACATAAAACCAATAAAATTATATAAGTGCATATGTCATTGACTTAAAAACTGGTGCCCATTGACCAAAATGTACATTTTTGTAGATTGTTCTATTATTGTATGCTGGGTATATGTCTGTGAATAGATATTACGAGAGGGAAAACAGACTTGAAATAATGTTGCCATAATTTCTTTATTTGCTACCAAGTGTCTGATGAAAAAAATACAAATATTTCATAATTTCCTGTTAAACATTATATCCACTTGCATTTATTGATTCTGTTAGATTTACAAAATAGTTCTGCTTGCATTTATTCGCGCACTAAATCCACCCCTTTGTTCGCCTGATGAACTGTAACAGAAATTTTCAATCCATTGTTTGAAAAAGAGATACAGTGTTAAATCCACAAACACTTATTTGATGTACTCTACAAAATTATTTTTTCTAATATTTCTATTTCATATGGCAAAGGCAGCTTTCACAGCTAACCGAGCCTCAATTTCCTTGACATATTCTTGTGTTTAATATAACGAATAAACATTTGCTCTTTTTTGGTATTTAAAGTCTTTGTTGTCAATACTTTCTTTGCTCTCATTTTTTGCTCGCCTTAATAGTTCTTGTAGCCTTCTCGACAGAGAAGCTGGCACGATAAAACATGTTTTTCGAGACAAAGGGACAATAATTCGCTTCTCACCATAAACCTATTTATAATTCCCTCTATTTACGAAATGCCTTTCTCTGACGGTCTGAAGAGTTGCGATGAAAAACTATAATTAATATGCAAGAAATACAAGTCCACAATGAATAATGCACGAAAGCTCATTAAATCTTTTCATAATATAATATATTAATCATTAGTTATCATTTCCCTTGTAATTATTTCATAGATCCGGACATGGAAAATAACAAGAGATAATCACAATATAATTTATTATCTTGAAGGTTTCTACTGAAACATTGGAAATAAATTGTCATCTGAGTAACTAACATCGAATCCTTTTCTTTCGAAATTTTAAGGTGCAATTATGAATTTTTCCCCAATTTATTTGTCAGCTCAAAATAACTATCATGTTTATAAATAGTGAAAATTCTCCTTATAACATCATCAGAAGATTACACTCCATTGAAATAGACAATTCACTAATTTTTGTTTACTGGACTCTAGAGGTGACACAAAAAATATTACACATACATATACGTGTGTCCGGCTTCGTATTTCGTATACATACATACATACATATATATATATATATATATATATATATATATATATATATATATATATATATATATATATATATATATATTATATATATATATATATGTTTTAAGACATTTTTATGTTTATACATTCTTTTATAGATAAACATAAAAACATAAAAATGTCTTAAAATAATTGTTGGACTTTGTCTATTTCATAATGTGTGACGTCATTAGTTTATATTTGGCTACAATTTGAGCAGATGTGAATGTACGTGAGAGATTCATGGAAAATTGAAGTTTAAAGGCAGTAAAATCGACCTTGCCATTCGATCGATTCTCCGTAGCTTGATAGGCGAAGCCACGTCAGGCTAAATGACAGTTCCGATTAGGGTACAGGTTCGATTCCTGTCGGAGAATGAAGATTTCTCGGACATACAGGCCGGTAAATATTGTTTAATACTGTTTATTATAAAAACAGAGCATTTACTTAAATATTTGTATCTAGAAAAATAATGTATAAACATAAAAATGTTTTAAAATAATTGTCGGACTTTGTCCATTTTATTTTGATTGATATATATATATATATATATATATATATATATATATATATATATATATATATATATATATATATATATATAATTCTTTCTTATGAAAACATTTACTTTCTCGGAATAGCCAGAACAGTATTAAGTGTAGGGAAAATTTTCTAACACTTCATATTTTTGCATATCTCAATTCAAATGATATAAATGTCTATATAAAAACCAATCCACATTTAAATAATCTAATATTCGAAGCGCTTTGATTTTGGCCATTTTCAAATTACGACATGAGGTGTTACAAAAACAGCTACTCACGAATTAAACTTTCTGATGTTATCGGAATGGATTGAGGTCGATTCTAGCGTGCGGAATCTTTGGAAATTACCTGAAAACCATACCACGGGTTGACCCAAGCCTTGTGAGTGAAATTGGGTAGACGGAACTCCTGTAGGCTGTCGATAGCTGTGCTAGCACACTGCCACAAGTTATCGTGGCCGAGAGCTTGAGTGTGCTGGCTTTGTTCAAATTATTCACCACGCCAGATAACACGCTCTCTCCCAGAAACTGTAACTAAGGTCTGCGCAGCATAGTTGCAGTATAAAACACAGGTGGGCCCTGTGGGTGTTGAGCAAACACAAATGTGCTTGCGTGAACGTCTGCAATAGGGATTTCTAGTCGCCCTAGTAGACGGCTATCCTCGAATACGAGTGGCCAGCTATTATTATGTATAATATAAAAGAACATTTTTATAGCTTAGGTAAACATATATTAAAAAAATACTTATGCAAAATTTTGCAATAAAGTTCATTTTTCAGTTCCTATATTTTTGTTGTAGATTCCCAGTGGATAAGACATTGCATATTCTCTCTTTGAATTTGAGCAAGGCATCAACAAAAGCGAAGAAGATTAAGTCTTTCGAGATAATTTGGTTGGAAGCAGTACGTGTCGTGTTCCCCGAAATTAAAGAAAGATCAATTTCACTTTAATCGCAAAGAGCTTAGAATGTGAAAGTGATAACATGAAAGCTGGTGTTGAAGTTGACCGCCACACACTGGAATAGATTGAATAAGTTTATGCAAATTTTTTAAAAGTTGTAAACGTTTTTAAGTTAAGAGGAAAATTAAAAACGAAAGTGAAACTTTTCCCTCATGAATGCGTAGCATTGAACAGGATGTCACAATTTTCATTTCATCTCTTCTTTTTTTTTTCTTTTTTTAACAAAAGGGTTGTCACAGGAAAAGAAAAGATGGTCCTTGGTGCCGTAATTCATGACTGGATCCATCGGAAAGACTGTAGCATCAATAATTTGTGTGGTGGATAAAATATTGCACTGTATTTGTTGGGATATATAATGGATACTTTAACACGAATTGTTGAACCCTGGGGAAACTGATACTTCAGAGCTGTACAAGTGCCATTTATAAAAAAGTGCGAACACTGAAAACTGGAGAACGTCATTTACAGGCTACAGAAGCCGGAAAATGTTAATGTTGTGCGACAAAGCTTAACATTACGTTGTTCTGTCGACCCCAAGAGCTATAATGGAGTTGAACTGAAACTTCCTGCTACCCTGATACAATTTCAGCAGTCATATCGGATTTACGTTATTTTCACCAATGCAGCTTTTCTTTTCTCGTAAAAAATTAGAAATATCTTAGATATTCAAAATTCCATTGGCATTTTTAATTCCTGTTTTATTATTTAATCTCAGGCAACGCAATAAAGACACTAAGACGCAAGGGGTTACTGAGTGTGAAAGAATAAGAGAAAAATAAAAACTTTATTAAAGACAGAGAACAATAAAATAACAAGAATTAAGAAGGCAGGAGATCAGGAGATAACGAGTGACATTGCATTTCAATTTTTGAAGATCAAAGTTGACAGGGGAGCAAGAATCCGGAAACGAGTTCCACAAGCGAGAAGTGCGAGAGAAGAAACTGTTAGCATGGAACGGCTACATCTAGCCATTTCAATTGTAAAATAATAACACCTAGCTACCAATCTAGTACTGCGTTTAAATTCTTACAGTCGATATACCAAAGGAGAAAGCTCCGAAGAACAATTACCATGAAGATATTTATAGAAAAGGCATAGAGAAGCTACCGTATAGAGGTGAGAAAGAGGCTGAAACCGAGATGCCAGGTTTTGACCGATAATATTGCATATTCTTTGTGTTTTACAATTAGGATGTCTAAATACATAGCATAAGCAATAGGCCAGATGTGACATCAATATTCAATACATACCCGTATGGTAGATTTATAAAATTCTCGAAACCAATTTTTTTTTTATCAAGATGTAATTTTAAGAATTGAGGAACCTTGGTGTAAGTTGAAAGAACATCAAGAAAAGGAGTTTTATTTTAAAAAAATATAAATATTCCTTATTAATTGATAAAAAAAACATGGAACCTTTTCCACCCAAAGAATAAACGTCATTTCGAGAATCCTATTGCGTTTTGTTGATAAAAAAAACAAAAAAACAAAACAACCAGCCTATGTAGTTATGTAAAATCTGATAATCACGGGTATAAGATTGTACAAATATATTAAATGAGTGTGAATGTGCACGCTTACAATTTGTCAATATCAAATAACTTGCGGGTTATTGAATTTATAAAGCTTTGCAAATGCACCCTTGTGCAAGTTAATTGAAACAACTGCTTTAGATTCCTTTCTTTCACCATACTGGAGTGACAGGGTGTAATCAATTTCTAATTTTTCCTCATATTATGTCAATTGCAGTGATATGCAGTAATATGAATCTATTTTGGGGGTATATGATGAAATTTGTTTGGCCTTGAAAAATATTACATCATCCGTGATTGCATCAGATTTTCATCACGCCCAGACACTATTGTCTCGACTGTCGATTAGTTGTCCTGCGGCCATTGTTCTCGATGGAAATTACTCAAAGGAACAGTACAAAAATTGTAACTCTGCACGAACACACAGGCAAGACGTACCAGTGAGCAAATCATAGTACTATAGACTGGCCCAGACATTCTCCTGATTTAAATCCAATCGAGAATCTGTGGTCAATCTGCATGGAAAGACTTTGTGGAATGGACATACGAAGTACTAACATGTGCACTGTGTCATGTTTCATTAGAAAAATATTAAAAAAGGAGAATAATAATTGAATTATTCGTTTTGTTTCAATTAATTTGCACAAGGGTGTAGATGATCATGGCCCTCCACATCTTGCTGTAGAATTAATTTGCACAAGGGTTTAAATAAATGAATAAGATGAATTAATGAATAAACCAAATTCCAATTCCAGTTGCAGTTTGAGATGGTTGCGTGGTAACTGGAATACTTTAAATAATTCTATTTCATATATCTCAAGCATAAATAAAATGCGCTATCATAAAACATCCTAAAGGATGGAACGCTCATATAAGAAAAGGAAGCTTTGGAACGAATATATTGCAGAACTCTTCCACGACGAAAGAGAACAAACAGCAAGACATAGAACTGCAGACGGACCTGAAATTCTAAAAACCGAAGTAGAAGCTGCACTGGCGGAATAGAATAGAAACAAGGCGGCAGGGCCAGACGGAATTGTAACAGAAATGCTGACAGCCTTAGATGATTTTGGCTTAGACACGATCACAGAAATAATAGATGAAATCTACAACAGTGAGGATATACTGAAAGATCTGAGCAGATCTATTTTCATAGCACAGCCTAAGAAACCAGACACAAGCGAATGTGAACTTCACCGAACAATCAGCCTAATGAACCCCATAAAAGAAACTCATCATCCGTATTCTGATGAATAGGGCGCGCATCAGAATCAGGCAAGAGATAGGACAAGAACAGTGCGGGTTCGTTAAAGACACCAGAACAAGGAACGCAATATTCATGCTCAGAATGATTATCAGAAAGAGCAATACAAATCCAGAAGAACATGCATCTGTGCAAAGATGGGGCGGAAAATTTGCAATGCCTTCTGCATTCCTTACATATGTAAATGCCATCCGCCAGGCACCATTCTTGTGGTACAATATCTTGTTTCTATGCCCGCTGGAGGATGGTAGCGAGTTACTTGAAAATGTTTGGACAATTCTTATATAGTTTGTAGGATATTCCATTTATTCCAAGTGTACTACCTGCACGGGATTTGCGGACGAATTCCCGACCTTCTCTCAGCCACGCTTTTACGGATGAATTAGTTAAGTTATAACCACCAATCCTACTCCAACAGTTTCTTTTCTCGAACTTCTTGCCTGTGGAATTCTCTTCTGTTTCCTTGCTTCCCTGATAACTACAATCTTCAAAAAATTAAATGCAACGCTAACCACCATCTTCTATCTTCTTGAACCCCATTCAGCTTTTATCCTTTCCTCACTTTCCGCTACACCCAGTCTTTTCTCTCACCTTTAGTCTCTATAACTCCTCTGCGTACCAGTGGTATTCCCACCTCACTTGGGGTGAAATGATTAAAAATAAATACATTAAACATGACCTCTGGATTTTGAGGTCTGGGAAGGTCATGCATAGAAGCGAATGGAATATCTTTCGAAGCATCATAATACGTCATCAGATCGTTTTCGAGTTCCTCCTTTTGTATGTTGAGTATGACGCTCCTAATCTCGGGGAAGAGCTTTTTAGCAGAAGCATAAGGATTATTGTAAAATGATCTCCAAGGCTGTCGCTTTTTCTTCCGAAGTTCCTCTTGGTTCTCAGCTCTAGAGTTCACCAAGATCCTTTCTTTAATATCATTAAGCAGATCCTTAAAGGCCGCCCTCTCGTGAATCGGAACTTCAAATCTCTCTGCTCTTAGTTTGCTCTTCTGAATCTGCCGTCTATTTGGTCGCTCTGCTCTCTAGCAACTGCCACACCCCAAACCAATCAAGCCAAATCTTGTTCAAGAAATTATCATAGAAAATATTCGTCCTCCGAAAGAATTCGAACCTGTATCCTATACGAAACCGTCATATAGCCTGACGTGCCTTTTAACCGATTCGGCCAGAGGTTATCGTTCGGCTGGCAAGGTCGAATTTACTGCTTATAAACTTCAATAAAAGGCACCTCAGGCTATATGACGGTTCCGTATAGGATACAGGTTCGAATCCTGTCGGAGGACGAATGTTTTCTGTGAAAATTTCTCGGACATTCAGGCCGGTAAATGTTGTTTAATACTGTTTATTATAAAACAGAGCATTTACTTAAATATTTGTATCTATAAAAAGAATGTTAAACATAAAAATATCTTAAAATAATTGTCGGACTTTGTCCATTTCATAATATATATATATATATGTATATATATGTATATATATTCGTCTCAATGGATTATTTTCTCTTTTAATCAAATTAGCATTCCCTATGTCAAAATTTTTGTCCGTTTTGTTACGTTTAGCAACCAATGCGTTTAGTGTGTTGTTATTTTAAATGTCCCTTTTGTGTTCTTATAATCTCTTGTTGAAGTTCTTCCAATGAATTAATTCTGGCAATTCCTGCAATTGACAGAAAATTTCTCATTCAAGTTTTGGTTGGTTGTTTTGCTTTTTATTGATTGTTTTAGCTGCAGTTGTGACAAATTTTATATTCAGATAAATTCTTTTTGGTTGGAGAGAAATATATTGAAAATATATTCAAGGCCATTCAATAGCCTATTTCATTTTCAATGCAAAACAAAAGGCTCATAAAATATTTCAAGATAGATAGGCTGTTCATCCTGACAAACCTAACTAATCAAAACAATGTATTCTTCTACACACTGGCTCTATCACAGCAACAACCGAAAATGTCTGGAATGTTCCTTCACAATAAATTTGCATCCAGGATCTTAAAATATACCACCATTCTTGGTAGATAATATATATATATATATATATATATTTAAAATAAAAAATCTAGCAAATAATATATATAATATATAATAAAAATGATAGTAAATAGTATACACACACACAGACACATATATATTAGGTTGGTGCAAAAATAATATCGTTATTTACTTAAGTAACATATGTGAGAAAACGAGATTATTTTTGCACCAACCTAATATATACATATATGTATATATATATATATATATATAATAAAAATGGTCACAAATAATATATATATATAAAAAACTGCTAGCAAATTATGTGTGTAATAAAAATGATCATAAATAATATATATATATACATACATATATATAGAATGAAAATGCTAGCAAATAATATATATATATATAATAGCAAATAATATATATATATATATATATATATATATGTGTGTGTGTGTGTGTGTGTGTGTGTGTGTGTTCCAGTATATAATGAATAGATTATATTATGGTGAAGCCGTTCTGTTAGCGATTATGTTATACTTGCTGACTACTAGATTCTGCATTATTTTTGTGTCTTTCATCGTCTCAGACGTTTTCACTTCAAATACAATTATCGCAAGCGAAATTGAACGATAGACATAACAGTGAGGAAGAATTTCTCTTTACGGAATAAATATGATTATTTGCCAATAACAAGAACTTGTTTATTTCTTTCTTAAGTCTTGAAATGATATTTTGGCCAAAGTCCCTTATTGGGTAGAATGTATAATTATTCAGCCATATTTGGCATGGTAATATATTTCATTATAAACGTTGAGTTGTTTACTAAACTTGGCTTACTGTAATATGACACCACAGATTCTTGGCTAAATTAGTGAGTATCTAATTTGGTAACATCCATAGGCACCACCCACATACATGCACCCACACACCCAACCCAGGGCTTTACGTAATAAATACATATTTGAATAAAGAAGAGAAACGGGAATTCTTTTTAAGTACCATTTCACACTTTCTATTTTCAGGGAAGTAAACTTAGGTCAGTAGTTCGAATTCGCGAAAATTTTTTAATCAACTGCAGCCACTCCTCACGTAACGCCCGATTTTCGTTCCAACGACCTGGGAGCGAAATAAGCTGGTTGCTATGTGATTGGTTGTACCTGCCTATTTCAGGTATACAAGTAATGAGTTTGTATCAACCAACTTCAGAGAGTTTTAATGTCCATTTTGAACCATTTGTAACATTTCTAAATATGTATGCAGTAGTGTACTGAACAGTAAACACGATAAACAAATTTGAAAATCAGTTCTATATTCTGTACATTAGTTCAGTTTGCCTACTGTAAATACAAGAAAATTTTTATTTATTTTTCATTTTATTTATCCAGTTTTATTTATTTTGATTTGTTTCAAAGAGTAAATTATCACGATCAAAGTTTTTGCATGGCGTACGATACTGACTGTTTGAACCTGGTCGTAAGTCCGATGGATTGCGAAAAGTGAGTAGTGGCGGCACTGCAATAATTTATCGAGGCAAAGACACAGATAAATAACTTTTTTGCAGCAGACAAGGAAAGCCTCTTACGGAAAAGGAAATTGGAAGGGAGGCGGGTAAACACTCACGGCGAATATTTCAATCATTTACAATTTATTTTACTGATATAAAAACCATCAGATTAATAATAAGAAATATTAAATGTCTGAAACTTTAAAGAGAACAGCAGTAAAACAAATCTAATGTTCAATTGTAACGAACAGAAAAAGATTCTTTATTTTTGTCTGAATTTCTGGGATGAGGATTTATCATTATTTATATTCGGACTAATGTTCTCATTATTGTTGTTGTTATCACCTGATCGCCTTCTGTCTGAATTTCTGGGATAAGGAGTTATCATTATACTGTTTATATTCGAACAACTGTCGTCATTTTCTTATTATCACATCATTTCAGTGATTTTGCCCTGGCCGAAACGTTGTGATGACAGCAACAAAGATGAGGACAATAGTCCGAACATAAAAAATAGTATCGAGAAAAGATTCTAAGAAGAGAAGAATAATTAGAAGATGGTGAAGAATCCAGGCAACTAGGAATTAAGAGAACAGAAAGGAAATAAAAGAGGAAATAAAAATAAAAAAATAAATAAAACGAGGAACTAAAACGGTTTTAAAGAACAACTGCAAAGCACTTAACAGAAATAAACATATGAAACCAAATTGCCAACCTACTGAAAACCTAAAGTGAATAATCATTGTGTATCGCTGTATCTATTTTATGATTGAGAGATAATTAAATTAACAAAACCGGTTGAAAACAAAATTTAAATTAGAAAAAATCATTTTTAACCGTCTGGGGATGGTTTAATCGCGTGAAATTGGTAGTAACGGCGATGTTTTTGTCTCTTTCACTTCCTTGAATTGTGTTACCACTCTTTTTGGTATTCTTGTTTTTTAAGTTGTAGTCTAGACTATTGAGCACTCCTTATCTTGTTAAGTTAAGGTAGCTTTCTTAATCTTTTCTTTCTCTTTGGAAGAATAGGATCCGTTTTGTTTCATTTCTTTGGTTTCATATATTTTGCTTATATGCTCTTACTTACATAGGCTCTTGAGCACCGATAGACTGAAATTAGACTCGCTGCGAAAACGGAAGAAGCAACATTTCGTTGCTTATTGATGAATATCCTCACACCAAAGACCCTAGTGTATAAAATAGTGTTACTAAGGAAAATCGAAACTTTTATGAAGCGTATAGTGTGGAAATTGTTGTTCGCTAACAAGAGAACATTTATATGGATAAAAGTCTCCCAACAGAAAAAAAAAATTATGATCAAATTTGAAGAATAATTATTTGCTAATAATAATAATAATAGTTAATAAGATAAAGTTCAGGAAAATGACTGATAAAAATGACGCAGAGGTAATAAAGCATACCAAATATTGACTTTAAAAACCTAAGATAAAATTAATAATGGCTATTAAAACATACGATAAAGTTAATGCATGGAGTAGTAATGAAGCATTATGAGAAGGTAGCTAAGAATTAAATTAGATGCCTAATCCGCTGCAGAAAAAATGAATATAGATAACCATGTGGGAAAATTAGAGAAAATAAGCAATACTGATAATATTAACCTTTTGTTTATGAGGAAAAAATTGACATTTATTAACTGAGCAACCAGTATTGTGTCAGCTGAAATTTATAAAATCTTTCTGTTGAAACAATGATTCATGAAAATAGGTTTCTCAAGCCCAGTAGCTGTTATTACTCCGGTAATAATGGTTATTTCTTTCCTAACCATTATGATTGTCATTATTGCCTCTTCGTGCTACTTATAATATCCATCTTAGTTGTTACTGCTGTTAAAGGCCCTTAAGTTAAGGTTGTTTTCGCTATTTGGTACAGTTATATATTTGTGGCTCGAGAAGGATGTTTTAAGCCAAGGCCTACAGGCATAACTCGTTCAAAGCTATTTTTAACCATTGATCTGAAAAAGCAGTGTGTACATAGCTGATAGTTTAAATATTTCTGAACGGATCTGGTACCATACATGACATCATCGATATGAAAGCCTCGATCCAACGAGGCTCTGTTCCAGAATTGATTTTTCAGTTCATTGTGTTGGTTTTGTAGCATTTTCAGGCATTGGATGAAACTATCTCTAGCGCAGCCTATTCTAGGTTCAGTTTCTTTATCTTGTAGAGTAAATCTACTATAACCGATCAATACGTCGTGGTATTTGAAGTGTTTAGTATTTGCTAATACTACATCCTGATTTTTATGATATATTCAGGGTATCAGTGCCATCACTGCTTTCATTCCAATTCCAAAGTATAGTTTCTGTTTTGGAAAGGGTTTATTTGAGTCTTATTTATTGGAACACCTGGCAGAGGATGTTCATTTTCTGTTCAAGATCATTTTTATCTCGACAATGAATACCTATGTCATCGACATTGAAACACAAACCCCCACCCCATCTCATGTGAAATCAGGATCTCTCTCTTCTTTTAGGAAATTGATTTGGAATGTGGAATGAATGCATAAATGATCAGTGATCATCACTTCACATCTTGGAAATTCGCAGAACAAAATTGAGAGACTGGGATTTTAGAAGATCATAAATAAAACTTTAACAATAAACAAGAGTGTCGGTCCATCAACGACAACAAGAGTCAAATTGGAAAAATATTAAGGACCTATTTGAATATTCTCTAACGAGTACAAGTATAAAGTTTGAACCAGTAGGAAATGCTCGGGCTGCTACTGAGTGGTTTGAAACATTAGAAGAAAAAGTAATTATTGTTTTTATATAGTTCAGTATTTCGATCTACCTTTCGATCTAGTAGTAGGCTCGTCGCAGTAATTTCTGAAAATATTGGACAGAAAATAAGTATAATCAAACGCTGTCAGAAATTCTATGTTATGTCACAGATGTGAACTAGAAACAAAGAAAAAGAAAAAGAAGAAAAATTCTTTTGATATTGGAATTGGCGGGTGACGATGCGATGTTTTGACGGAGTTCATAGGAATATATTTACTTTAGAAACTATTCTAGCCGAAAGACGAGAATTATAACGGTCTATATAGAGATGAAATAATAATGGGAATAAAGAAGAGGAAGGGGGAAATAGTAGATAAATGTTAGAAAACCTGATCAATTTCTTTAAAAGCCTAAGTTTTCTGTAAAATATGCAGAAGAGATAACCATAACAAGAATCTCTTTATTTCTACTAGTAACATAGCAAAAAGCCCTAATAGAGTAAAACTTGCCCAAGTAAGGAAAGTGCCTAAAGTGTAATATAGTATAACAAGCAACAGTTGGGTATAATGAAATAAATCTATATATGAGCAACTAAAAAAAGAGCGAAAAATATTACAGCCATAAAAAAATATGTATGAACACGTGACAGCGTTGTCTAATTATTACTGGAAAACGACGAGGAGTTTGAAACTTTACTTGTAATTGAATAGGAAACAATAAAAAATTTTGAATTCCAGATAATATTGATAGACATAGATTGTGTACCAAATGAAACTATCAATATTAAAATTGGAAACGGATTGAATAAAAGATTGGAATTCGTTGCTCGGTGGAAGCATGAGAACAAATAACTAATGTCCCATCAACCGTTCGGTTAAGACGTTTCACTTTTTGCTAAAATCGTCTTATCATTTCTTTATTAGTGCAGCCGCCTAAACTAATTCAGTCTTTCATGGCTATTTTCTTTGTTTATTTTGTTTTTCTATGTTTTTGAGGGGTTCTACTTACGTTTTTTTAATACGCTGTGGATTAGATATTTATTTACTTGTCTCGTTTCTAACTAGTGTTCGCTGAGCCATCTGAGGATTACCTGATTGCGTGAAACAAGTAGTAACCACAAGGTTTGTCGCTCTTTGACTGGACCGGACATATATGCATGGAGTTTAAATTAAGTAATAGTCTCCTCTTGCACTCTCTGATTAACTCTCTCTGAAATCAAACAACTGGTAAAAATGCTGAGTAGGAGGTTAATCCTGAGTGACAAAGATTCTCCAAACAATAGACAATAATATATTAATTCAACAAAATACAATGCTTTTGGCACAAGGGGGAGGAGTCAATCCCGTTCCTTATTAACTATCCTTTCCCTAGCTAATTCAAATAACGACCTATTTAACCTAACAATTGACACAATCACCACAAGTATTCAGTTCAAAGACCTAACAACATAATGCATTTTCACACGGAACATAATAATACAGCCATAATCGTAACAATTTATATATATATATATATATATATATATATATATATATATATAATGCTTTTTCTTACATTGACCTCTCTTTGAATTTATATTCTCCCTACTAATAATCAAATGATATATATATATATATATATATATATATATATATATATATATATATATATGAACTTAAAGATCCAGGCAAACCTACCAAGGTTTCACCTACGCGGATCGTCAGGGTACACTGGCCAAAGAGGTAACATTAGAACAGAATATAAATTGCTAACAACATAAAAACAACCATATATGTATATGAATGCGATGAGTGGTGTAATATTTACAATCGTATGAAATTGAAAGGGTAAACCCACTGAATCAAACAAAAGATACTATGAGGCAAAAAAAATTGTTATTGTGAAAATGTAAAAGGCTGGTTTATCAAGATAAAAACCGGGGATAAACTAAACGGCGAAATCTGATATTTTGAAAAGGACCATAACAAAAGTTGGAGGCTGGGAACAACAACCACTCACATTAACGAGAAAAGAGACTAGCTAAACCAGGAGCAGGATCTGCTAGAATGGCGCCAAGTTTTCACCTGAGGGGACTAAAAAAGGAAATCTAGTTTGGTCCGATTCCCGCGAACCAGGCTCACAATTTATACCCACCTTTTGCTGAAATCTGCCGAAACCCCAATTTGCTTTCTATCAGTTCCGATCTTCGTCTTGAGCTGATGCCAAAAGAATCAGATCAGATCCTGATGAGAATAGCGTTCGTTGCTAGAGATTTCTTTGATTCGAGTCACCCACACTCACCATTTTTGTCACGGTTAGCAGCGTAGGAACCTTAACCATTTCACCTCTGACCACGGATGCAACACATTGTTGTACGCGATATCAATGGACATAAGATAGTACATGGTCCCAAAATGTGTGCAAGAGTGAATAGTGAAAGAAGGTGTTCTCAGACGTCAACCCATTATCACACCGGCGGTGACAATCAGGCACGTCTGCCACCCCGCATTGAAGTTCACGTCACTGAGGGGCAGCGCATTCTGGGACAATCGTTAAATAAGCAAAAACAGGGTGTTCATGTTCGAACCCCTCAGCTGATCGTAGAGTTGATCGCTTCGTCCCAAGTCTTGCCTCGCCCTACGTTGTGATTAATTGATCACAAGACTGACTTGGTCCAAATGGTCGACTGGAATCGATGACTTGGTTTGGTTCGATCAGAGTAATGTCAGGCAAAAAATAAATTGAATAGAATAAAGATAATATTTATATAGGTAGTTGATACAAAGTTGATGGTACAGTTATTGATAGCTTCAGTAAGAAGACTGTATTCTCCATGCAATAACTCTCGACCCTTCCCAATCGTCGTGACTGTTGTTAGAGTTCTTTTGAACGAGACTTCTGGAACAAGGCTTTAAGTCGGAGTTTATTCTTCAGGGTGGCAAATCACATAGGATCTGGCTAGCAGTAGTCTCTCTGTCGTAGTCTGTCCGTGGTGTATCCCTTTCTCTCTCCCTCTCGGCCTTAGTGTTCTGTTTTTATGGACCCATGCGCAAGGCCTGGCGTGGGGCATGATTAGCTCTGGGTATGCCAGCGTTCCCCAGCAGTGAATCAGGGCTCCCCCTTCATATGTTTCCTGCTCGATCCCCGCTCCCTGTCTAACTTAGTCCAGGATGGTATTGTAGTTCGGATTAATAATAGTCCAAATGAAAACACTGCAAAAGAATATTGAAAAGAACTTTTTAATCGTGTGAATTAATATTACAATACTAGTGGATATCGTAGTTTAGTGAGACACTTTTTGAAAATATTGTCTTATGTGAGATTTCTTAGTCTCGCTTGTGACTGCTTTTATAGTTAATGGAAGTGTCCAGGTTCAACACTTTAATGTAGCAAAGGTTGGTTCTCTCTCGACACAACAGATGCCATGCCAATTCCCCATTAAAACTAGAAGCGCCTGATCCACCAGCAACGGCTGCATAAACAGTAACGGCCGGAAACGGACCACTCTTAACAGCAATATTGTGGTGCCGGATTCTTTTTGGGATCCTTGGTCAAATTTCTAAAAGTCCAGCAGTTGGGTTTCCTGGTTTCTACAATAATAAACTCGACAGATCAGGATTTCGGGTATGTCTAACAATGCCTTCCGGACCACCATCACGTGGAGTTCAAAGTCTCCAGTTGCGACACCCGATTGCTTATTTCGGGTGTAACTTTTCCGACTTGTCAATACTTTTACAAAAAGGCCCCGAGATGGTCACCAGTAACGTTCATAGGCACCCCGTGAACCGTTACTCTGGTATTTCAGGGACCTATATATTCCCTTTGAGGAATGCTACCTGCCAGTTTTGTCGGCGCTGACCTTATTCTCCAGTATTACGTCACACATTGCGTGACTCCTTTTAGTCAAAATCTTTGCTCCGTCTTTACGTCCGTTGTTGGCCGGAAGACAGTAGTCGGCGTTATTGCATCCAACATACAAACTGCACCATCAGGACTTCATTACGGGAAATTAACTCCAACTAATGACTCTCCATTTCAGTGAAGTGTGCTGCATCCTTTTTGAGGTCTTGCTGAACCCACTACGTTTTTTTCCTTTTTTTCTCCTGCCGTGTAGCAGGCACTGGAGTTGCAAATTCCTCATTCAGAGAAGACTGCTGTGAAGAATCCGCCATTTTGACAAAGCGCTAAGCACAGCACAGCAAACAAATAAAATGAGTCTAACTACAAAACTAAATTAGAAATGGTGGCCAACTTGCAAAATTGTAAAAACAATTTTTTTAACTTACTTTTTGAAAAATCTGGTCACAAAATAAACTGGTAAAATTTCGCTAGACAACTAACTGGAGATAATAAAAAAAGCATTGGCTTTATAGCGCTCTGCTGATTTATCTCATTCTAGTAAATAGGCGTGATGTCTCTGTAAAAAGCTCAAGTCTCTTGCCGATTAACTGAAGTTCTGTACTCATTCCCTGCGCTAGTTAGTATATATATATATATATATATATATATATATATATATATATATATATATATATATATATATATAAAGAACAGTAAGATATATAATCTGGTGTTCTTATTGATATTTTTTATTTTTATTTTTACAAAAAGTGCTAAATGTAAATTTACAGAGCATAAATATTATAAATTAACTGATTTAAAATATGTTATTTTTCGCTACACAGTAATAACCATGTTTCAAAAACTGAAGCTAAAAACTTCAAATTTAATTATATAATTAAATTTGAAGTTTTAGCTTCAGTGTTTGAAACATGGTTATTACTATATGGCAAAACAAACATATTTTAAATCAGTTAATTTATAATATATATATATATATATATATATATATATATATATATATATATATATATATATATATATATATAGATAATATAATATAATATAATATAATATATATATGCGCGTGTGTTTGTGTATATATTAGAGCAATACAATAAAGTTTAAAAGTAGTTTATTGCTGGGATGCATGTTTTCGTGTGATCTAAGTGGGCGAGGTCAGCTGTGTGATGTTGAAAGACCCGTAATTAGAAATGAACTGGGTATTAAAATCGCAGATGATACACGCCAACGCATCTTGGAGCTGCATATCGAGATGTGATATTATTTTTATCAATCTCTTCATACACTTGTTTTATAAGCGACATTTCTCAGCGTATTCTTGAAAAAAATTTCGTCATTTAAATTTCTGCTAAAAATAAATTAGTTTTTAATTTTTTGAAACGGTTTAAAACAGCCTCATTTACATTATTCATTTTTTCAATATTTTTTCTGTAAAATTACTCTGAGCAATTTCGTCATTTGTATAACCGTCTCTCAAATTTCATTCCTTACAAATCATCGGAATTGATTCCGAATAAATTCAGTTCGTAACATAATGCAGGACTTCCCGTGAATGTTATAAATATTTAATGTAAAACTTCTGTAATCAAACATCATAATCAGATGGAAGAGAGAGAGGACATCAGTGAAAAAGGAGGAGATAGTGTGTGCGTGAAAGAGGGAGGGAGAGATTGTGCATGTGATAGAGGGAGAGAGATTAAAAGAGTCAGTACGAGAGTGGGTGAGAGATGTTGAGTGCGTGTGCGTGTGTGTGTTTGTGCGCGCGTGTGAAAGGGAGAGAAATAAGTAAAGTTGGGGAGAGGGAAAGAGAATGTTACTCATAAACTTAGTCAAAATAGATACAGGCCCTCTCTACATTTCGAAAGTCATTTTTGTATTGCGGTACAAAAAATAGACCTCCGTTAGTCCATATTTCTTCAAAAATACTATAAGGCGTAAGAAGTAAGCATTTTATATCGAGAAAAATCTTACCATATTCTCAGGCCATCAAAATAACATTTCGTATAAGATCAAAAGTGGGATTTTGTTGCTTGCTGTTTGAACTCTCGTCTCCTTCGTTGGTTTTGTCTTACTTTGTTTTACGTCATATCCCAGGCCATCACAATAACATTTCGTATAAGATCAAAAGTGGGGATTTGTTGCTTGCTGTTTGAACTCGCCTCTCCTTCGTTGGTTTTGTCTTACTTTGTTTTACGTCATATCCCAGGCCATCAACATAACATTTCGTATAAGATCAAAAGTGGGGTTTTGTTGCTTGCTGTTTGAACTCGCCTCTCCTTCGTTGGTTTTGGCTTACTTTGTTTTACGTCATATCCCAGGCCATCACAATAACATTTCGTATAAGATCAAAAGTGGGGTTTTGTTGATTGCTGTTTGAACTCGCCTCTCGTTCGTTGGTTTTGGCTTACCTTGTTTTACGTCATATCCCAGGCCATCAAAATAACATTTCGTATAAGATCAAAAGTGGGGTTTTGTTGCTTGCTGTTTGACCTCGCCTCTCCTTCGTTAGTTTTGGCTTACTTTGTTTTACGTCATATCAACCGTAATAGGTTATTTAAGGCCGAAAAGAGTCTTAGGATAGGTTCGTATGAATAGAATATGTATTCTTTGTAAGAAATCAGTTTGTAAATCATTGGCGTATTTTTCTAAAAAGGGGTTTTATCGAAAGTCTGGTTTCATTGTTATATACTTTTCAGATATAAAAAGTCAGGTTTCATTGATATATAATTTTCAGATATAAAGTTTGTAAAGAAACTGATTTTATTGACATTCTCATTCGGTTTATATTATTTGGTAGAGGTCCACTGTTTAAAGAAATAATATTATGTCATTCAATTGAGCTTTTCTGAAAGAGCTCATAAATGTTGTTTATATTTTATCATTTATGTCTTAAGAGATCAAACTCTGAACACTCGCTTAATATATCTTTATTAGTGTATGCCATTTCGCATGTCTGGTAAACTGATTTTGATTCAGAAAAGGGTCACCGAAAAAATGATTTCTTGTGGAACCCCTTCTTGATTTGCAGTTCTGATAGCGTCGTTTCTATACAAATTTGAAATCATCGGTCGTCCATTTAGGCCCAGTTCATGCAGGTCATTCAAGATGCCAGATTTCAATGCCGTGTCATACGCCTTTTGCAAGTCAATAAAGGCTGCCCTGCGATATTCCTTCTTAATGAAGGCTTCCCATACCAAGGTTTCTAAGCGCAATTAAGTGCTACTAATGGTTGTTTTTTTTCTGAAATCGCATTGGATATTGCTGATTATTTGTCCACATACCAAGCCACCCTATTGTTGACCATTCTCTTAAAAGTTTAATGATATAAATCTGTAGTTTTCTGTGTTTGTGTCATTCTTTCCAGGTTTTGGAATAGGGGTGATGAATGACTGTCTCCACATTTCTGGGAAGTTGCCATTTGTCCATGTTGTTATACAGTTTTAATAACAGTTCTAATGATTTGTTGGGTAATAAATTGTTTTATGAATTCGTAGTGAATATCATTTGGTTTCCACAGTTGTATTGTAGGCTTTCTTTAAAGATTCACTTAGTTCTTCTAGAGTGAATGGTAGGTTATAACACTCGGCATTATTTGATTTAAAATTTAATTTTTTACTAAAATTTACATTTTTTTTATTTGAGTTTTAGAAATTGTTGGCTACCAATTTGGCAGATGATTTTTTTAGTTTGTTTTGGCTAATTGGTCAGCGATAGGTTTTTGCTGCTTATTTAAGAATTATTTATCGACAGGTATTTTAAAAGGTTTGTTTGGTATTTGCCTGCTATTTTCTTTATCATCATTTTTGTAGCTGAATTAAACCTGTCGATGTAGTTTTTCTAGCATTCTTTTTGGCTTTATTAATTATTTTCCGTGGTTTTGGTCGGATTAACTTAAATTCCAGCAACTTAGAAGTTGGAAGTTGCTTGTTGAATTATCTCACATCTGCTCTTCTTTACATTTATCAAATGTCTTATCACGTCTTATTCGTGATGAATATTTTGGAATGCATTTATAACGGTAGAGATGAATTGGATTTCGTGAAATATTTTATGTCCTTCATCCTTTTTCCTTCAACTAGCTTTTCAGATCATTTTGATTTTGAAATTTTTACCAGTACGCCCCGGCTAATTTCCAATGGAGAGGATTTTTATCGCAATGTGCAAGTGATCACTACCGCAAGTTTCTGTCAGTACCTTTCAAGAGAAATCCATATCAGTTGATGGATCTTACAGAGATAAGTCTGTTTCCAAGTTGCTCCCAGTAAATGGATTTATGTATGTCGGTGTTTGTTTATTGTAAATATATAAATCGTTCATTAATGTTTCTTTGGTCCTTCCCTTTTGCTTTGTGTCTTTGCAACCCCACGTGGTGCTGTGACGGGTAAAGCTCCCTAATGCCATAAAAGGGACAGGCAGTTGCCTTATGATTTCATGGATGTCAGCTTCATTTATTGGTTCATTCGCTGGGCTGTATACTGAGCAGATATTTATTAGCCTGTGTAAAGGTCACTTTAACATCAGTTGTTGCATAACAATTGTTATTAAATTTAATTAACTTTGGGACACATCATTGCTACCTTGGATGGATGTACCGTCTGGAGCTCGAGGCCCATTTGTCGTGTGTATGGTTGGACTGAAAATATTCTTTTATGTTACGTTTGTCATTTTGTTTAAGTAAGCTTTCCTCAAGGCAAACAACTGCCGGTGACAGATTTATTAATCGAAGTAGTTCGATTATGTTTGCCTTTATTCAGCGGCGTTTCTATTGGACGATTTGATACATGATTCATAAATGTTTTCCGGGCTTTTAACTTAGTATGTGATGTGGAATGCTGTGATTTAATTTTCCGATTGTGAGGTTCTGAATTTGGATGTTTTGGACATTTGTGGGTTCTGGCCTTCAACTTCCTTTTCTTATAGTTTCTCAAATTTATTTCGTATATTTGGCCTCTGTGAGTTTCTGGTTTTAATTTGGCTGCTTCTGGTCTTTAGGAGATAAGTTATAAAGTCTCTCTTTAATGGTTTTTACTGGACGTATTGGAGATCGCTGTGACTTTTGCTTTGTCGGACTTGTTGTGTTCATGCGATGTGTGCTATTTATTTACTTGTATTCCTTTCTTGGAGACAATTTTCTTTATCGCAGCATTTCGTCTGCTGCAGATATTCCTGAAAAACTGTTCTTTGAACTGATGAAATTTGTCATCTCATCCGTTGAATTTAGCTTTGATAACATTATGTATCGACAGAGTGATGCTGTTGCAATGGGTTCCCCTTTGGGCCTTGCACTGTCAAATATATTTGTCGGTCTTCGTGAGGAGAGATTGCTTTGTGGTTCACTTCGTCCTCAATTATATGGACGATACTTTTTGTCTATTTAACGATGAAGTTGAATCGGATCAATTTCTCTCCTCTCTCAATAGTTTTCATCCAGCTTTCAGGTTTACAGTTGAGAAAGAGTCCAATTCTCAACTTGCTATTTTTTTTAGATATATTGTTTTTGACCTCAGTATATAGGAAGTCTATTTTTGCCGGGTTGTATGCGCGTTGGGGTTCATTTTGTCCAAAGAAGCGGAAGATAAACCTCATCATAACTCTGACTCATAAGGCGTTAATGATCTGTTCTGAGGTCTTCCTGGACAGTGAAGTTGATTTTATGACAAGGACTCTATGTAACAATGGCTATCCGCCTAATGTGGTTTATTCTGTCATTCGTGACAAGATCGATAGTTCCGCTATGGTATAAACGAGCCCTGTTTATTTGCGACTTCCTTGGATTGAAGCCGAATGTGAAAACCTCTACAAGCAATTTTCATCTACTGTTCGAGAGTGTTATTTTTTCCGCGTATGTTCGTGTTGTAATTCAATACGAGACCGATCCAACGTCTATTCGTAAGGATGTTCTACACACTCATCAAGTGAATTCTGTTATAGACAAATACAATGGTGTGGTTGCGGAGTCAGTGACATAGGGAGGACTACCCAACGACTAGATGCAAGAATAAAATAACAGGTGCCATGTAAGATCAGGAATCACATCTTGGATTCAAATGAACTGATCCCAAACACCTTTAGATCCTGGGATTTGCTATAATTAGTCTCTAGAACTTTCCCCAACCCACGTGTTTTTTTTCGGCAATCATTCGCAAACAATTAAAACCGTGAAGAGCGGGAGCGAAACCAATTGTTTTCCTCTTTCATCTTTTGTTTTTAATTATGCCAAGTAATCTTCACCTAAATGTCTTTACCAGCAATAATCAAGTTCTGTAACACAAGGAATGTTTTATATATATATATATATATATATATATATATATATATATATATATATATATATATGCTATATTTATGAGTAAATGTGCTCAATATGTTGTGTAGCGCGTATGTGAATATAAAAGTGGATACTGAAGTCAACACTGAGCAGTGACCGTTTGTTTCATGCTTGAACACAATCTTCAGGCCATGTATGTTGTGTTTTGGTACGACTTCTTATATATGTTGGTCAATGTTGCATTAGGGATAGAAGATATATTGTATTATCCTGACAGTTATTGGGTGGGCAGTTATGTTTCAAAATTAGTCTAGCGGCTATTGAGTTGGAATTATAATGGATCCGAATGCAGTTATTTGTAGCCATTTTATATTAACTTTTGACTCGTTATTGATTATTTAATTATTTGTTCTGATTATTATTATTACATTTAATTGCGTTTATGTGTGCATTTGTAATTTGTTAATTAAAAGTTAACAGGGAATACAATGAAATAGCTACAAATAACCGTATTCAGATTCACAATAGAAAGAGAGAGAGAGAGAGTAATATAAAGACAGAGAGACAGAGAGAAAGAGAAAGAGAGAGAGAATGATTGTTAACCTTTATTTCTTTTTCTGTATTTATTAAATTTTAATTCCAGTTCATTTTCATCGTAACTATTAAGGAGATCAATCAACAGCCATCAGTAATATTACATATATATATATACGATGTTGCACTATATTAAATAGAATACAGTGACCCTGAACCAAAAGAATCCTTGAACGTCAGGATTTTGAGATATAAACATATACACATAGCAAATTTATGTTCAAAGTCAATATTAAATTACTCGTCTATTACAATCAACTTGGTTAGCGGCTATGAGATTCATTCATGTTTGTTGTAGAGATTTTTTTCGCTTTCCCAAAATCTGATTTAATAAACAACATGATAACATCGGATGTAATAATTGGACACTGGATATCTCTTAAATATATTTCCCGCGTTCTTATCTCCCGTTTTTCAACAGATTTACGTGACGTAAGCAATGTACATGGTCAGAGGTTTCAGTAGGACATATGTGAGAAGGGATCACCGTATCATGGACGGTTTAATCCAATCATGCCGGTTCCTACAACCGGAAATCTGCTAATAGACAAAAATAAGAATACGTTTCACAAGGATTTGTGAATATATCAGAAAAAGTTATTATTTTCTATTTATTTCGTTAATTCCTATGTAAATTTTCTGCTGGCATCATAAGTTTGTAGTTAGTCAAAAAAATTAAATGATTTGAAATATTATCTAGCATAGACAGTGGAATGAAACAGTCTAAATCTTGGATTGAATAACGTAGACTGTTTCGAAATTAATGTTATACGAAGGCTGGAGAGTACAGCGGCCGAGACATCCTGAATATAACGACAAAGATTTGAACAATAGTTTGAATAAACTAATGTATTATAAGATAATTTCTCGGCTTAGAAATCCAGACAGAGTCTTTAATACTTTTTATTCACTTGTTAATCCGTTATATTGAGTGACACATTAAATCTTATCGGTAAGTAAGAAATTTTGCCCTCAAATTTGATTTTGTAAGTTTTTGCAATCAATCGGTATGTTCTGCTTTGAAGGAAGGAAAATGAAAATGTTGACAAGTGTTTATTGGATGTACAGATAGGATCCTTAGCATCAGTTGGGAGAACTGCATCACAAAAAACGAGGTCTTTCCTCGGGTATCTCTCCCAAGCATTGAGACTACCGCCCTTGATCATCGCCTCCGTTGGGGGGTTCATGTGTCCAGAATGCGCCCCACTCGACTCCCACGTATCATCCTGTTTGGAGAACTTGCCAGCTTTAAGGATCAGTTGAAGACATTGATAAAATCCAACATCGAACCTGAGACCTGGAAAGCCGTTGGTGTAAATCGGCGTTCCTGGCGTAGGACCCTCCGGCGTGTAGAGCAGGTTTTCAAGTCCAGACGTCAACACGAAGAGGATCTGCGACGTGCTGTGTTAGGAGGGCCTAACTCGCTCAGCCGACACTTTTTGTTACTCCTGCTCACGACTCTTCAGGAGTAGGCTCGGCCTTCACAGCCATCTCCGACACCGCGGGGGAGAAAGTGAATAAGGAGAGAGAATGACGATCTCTATACTTGAATGGGAGTGGGTGCCGACGACGATAACGAAAGATAGTGTAAGGAGGTTGAAAGAAAAATCATAGAGCTGAGTTCGAATCCCGACCAAGTTCGTTACGTTCATTTTCTACGCGAATTCGATTGTTGTTCTCCCAGATATGTGTTAAATATTATGGTAGACCGGGTCCTCCAGCCTTGGTTGGCATCGAGTCCTGGAGAAGGAAAACGCTGAACTCAAAACCATCCCGAAGAGGGATGGTTTCCGTAAACCTATTTTGCCTGATACACAGCTACATAACATGTGTTACATGTACAAGAAAATGAATTACGGAACTCGTTCCTAAGTTATTGCCAAAATTATATTTACCATGTAATTGTATCGCTAACAGCTTTTTACATGAGTAAATGCATTCGTTTTCGAAATATAATTGTGTATAATGTCGTTAGAGAAGAGCGTTGTAGATGATTTTGCGACATAACCGTATTGCAAATTAGGAAAAGTGATAAGTCAGTGATCAAAAATAAGGCAACGCTGGGTGACAGATCATAGCTACTAATATCCTTAGCTGTAAGAAAATAAAATTTATTGTTATGGTCAACGCCTCTGCAAACTATTGAAATATATTATATATCACTTTATTTCCTGATTCGCAAAATATAAACCAGTTCGGGAAAGGTTTTTCTTTCATTTGTTATAGAGTTATTTGGAAACCTCAGTTTGAACCCCTTTAACCTGAGAAAATTATTAAAAATTACATATGAAAAATTTACCAGTTCATTTGGAAAACTAAATAGTGCCTAAACACAGTTGTAAACATCGTTTTCGATCGAAACTTGCAGCCATAAGTTGAGGATTAATGAAACAGAACCAATAACAATTGAAGATTTCCTTACTACTCATGTAACAACTCTATCGAGGACTGAATCTCTGTATATACACAGGGAACTGAATATCTAGCTGTACAGGTATGCAGGCGTATGAATATTCGCATCTACTTGTAGTTCCTGGACCGGCAATTACGACTGGCAGGAGATAATCAAGTATCTGGGTATTAAAGATCTTATATGTAATTCGGGAGGATGCATGATAATGGATGTGTAGTCGCTTCGTTCGGACGTCGAGGATTCTCGTTCTTATCTTCAGCGGCTTCATACAGATAACCTTTAAATAAGATTGACGTCAACATTTGTACGTCTGACCACTCTTCATGCATGGGGGGAAAAGTATGCACCTTTAAGCCTTTTTGCAACAAGCCGAAAATGTCGATAAATACTGTTCACACTAAAAGACCACAAGGAAAATTTCAAAACCAACCCTGCATGCAGACTCATAAACCCAGCCAAAAGCGAACTAGGTAAAATAAGTAAAACAATACTAGAAAGAATTAATTCTGAACTTAGGAAGAAGTTAGGAGTAAACCAGTGGAAAAACACAAAAACAACCATTGACTGGTTCAACAGCATAAATAACAAACAAAATTGCCACTTCCTACAATTAGACATAAAAGAATTTTACCCATCCATAACAGAACGTACACTAGATAAGGCCATCAATTTAGCTCAGGAACAAATAACAATAAAACCAAACGAAATCGACATCATTAAGCACTCACGTAAATCATTATTATTTCACCATGAAGAAGCATGGATAAAGAAAGATGGGATATTTGACACTACAATGGGAAGCTTTGACGGTGCAGAGACATGCGAAATCGTAGGCATTTACTTACTACACGAACTAAGCAAAATAATAGATAGAAATGACACAGGGCTCTACAGAGATGACGGTCTGATAATCTTAAGAAACTGCAACAAACAAAAGACTGATAAAACTAGAAAAGAAATAATTAAAATTTTCAAAAATAACGGATTCGAGATAGATATAAAAACTAACCTAAACGAAGTAGATTTTCTAGATGTCACCTTCAACCTAAGAAAAGGCACACACAAACCATACAGAAAACCGAATGATAAACCACAGTACATACATATATACTCCAACCACCCGCCTTCTATAATCAAACAGATACCTAAATCGATTAACCGCAGGCTTTCCGACAATTCTTCCGATGAATCTATATTTAACAAGGCCAAGAAAGACTACGAAACAGCCCTAAAAGATAGCGGATTCCCAGCAACACTCACATACTCACCACAGAACACAAAAAAGACCAACAGAAAAAGAAATATCATATGGTTCAACCCACCGTACAGCAAAAACGTAAAAACAAACATAGGAAAAATATTCTTCAAGCTTTTACACAAACACTTCCCGGAATCAAGCACCCTACACAAAATATTCAACAAAAACACAGTAAAAATCAGCTACAGTTGCACCGAGAACATGGCACAAATAATAAAAAAGCACAACAGAAAAATTATTAACAAACCACACGAACAAATTAAACCCACGTGCAACTGCAGAATAAAAAACGAATGTCCCTTAAACGGTAATTGTTTACAAAACAACGTATTCTACCAAGCCACGACAAAATCAGCAGATAATGAAGAAAAAGTATATATAGGAGTAACCGAAGGACCATGGAAACAAAGAAATTATGTACACAAAATGTCTTTCACAAATAGTAAATATGCGAACAGCACAATGCTTTCTAAGTATATCTGGGAAATAAAAAACAAAACACACACCACACCAAAAATATCTTGGAAAATAAGGAAAAAATCATCAGCCTACAACAACCTATCAAAAACCTGCAAACTTTGCTTGGAGGAAAAAATAGCTATCATTACCTTCCCAGATCAAAATAAATTATTAAATAAAA
The DNA here is from genome assembly GCA_964036315.1 of Acanthosepion esculentum. Lineage (NCBI taxonomy): Eukaryota > Metazoa > Mollusca > Cephalopoda > Sepiida > Sepiidae > Acanthosepion > Acanthosepion esculentum. The sequence continues at coordinate 3,390,254 of OZ038485.1, read as the reverse complement.
GATCCGAGCTAATCTCAAAATGTAGACATGAAAACAAATTTTTACTACGTAACTTAAAATAAATAAATATATAAACAAACAACAATAAAATAAGCAAAATAAATTACTCCAAACAAATCATAAAACCACACCTGTTAGAATATACGAAATAAAATCAAAACAAAAGAACGGACGAAAGTTATAACTGTTATAAAAAAAAAAAAAAAAAAAAAAAAAAAAAACATTAATAAAAGATAATATACTACGTTACTTAAAAACCGAAAGCCAAAAAGATATAGTGTAACAAATAAATAACAACAAGTATAATAAATCGATCTAAATACATCCAAATATATAAATAAACTAACAACCGATTACGATATACTAGCCGTTTAAGAAACAAAACAAAACAAAAACAAATAAAGATAACCAACCTAAATAGATAAATTAAAAACTGTTCCCACCTAAATAATAGTCAGAAAAAACCACAAATTCAACAAACAGATTTAATCAATGACAAATAAACAAATATATAAGATAAAAAAAAAAAAAAAAAAAAAAATAAAATAAAATAAAAATGAAAATAAATAAAAACAAGCAAAACAATTTGACCCAAATAAATAAGCGAACAAGCGATTTCCGGTAATGACGGCCATTATAGACTACCAACAATAAGCTATATAAACAAATTTTTACTACGTTAACCAAAAACACCGATCAAAATAAAAGAATAAATAAATAAATATATAAGATAAAAAATAAAAATAAAAATAAAAAAACAAACAAAAAACAAGCAAAACAATTTGACATAAATAAATAAACAAATAAGCCACTTCCGGTAAAAGTAACCGCCAAAATAGACTACCCATAATGCACCACTGACCCTTATATAAATAGCCTAGAAAAATAACAGCACTAGTCGCCTGACGATTGCACTAGCATGAAACAGACTGTCGCCTCTAAGTGCTGACTTCCATGTCCACTTTTATATTTACACACGCTCTATCTCTGATATTGAGCACTTTACCCCATAAATATAGCACACTTTAAGACTATATTTCTGCATATATATATATATATATATATATATATATATATATATATATATATATATATTGTCTTTGACGGCTATAACTAGTGTAAATGGCAGAAATTGTTATGCAGATTTTCAAATCATTCGAGGGTACCAGCAGAATATTGTTGTCCTTTAAAAATATTCTGTTTGATATAATACTTGTAAATTCCTCAATAACTGCATGCTAGAAATATATTTCTATTAACTTTCTTTCTTTCCTTTCTATTTATCTATCTAGCTAGCTAGCTATCTGTGTCGTTTATGGACACAATCTGTTCAGATTAATGTTAGGCGGCTTCTAAGAAAATAGATTATTGAACAAAAAAATGAATATAAAGAAAACGATTACTAGAAAATGTGAAAATCATTCGCTTCCGGTTAGTAAATTTGGGCAACAGCGGCTGGAGAATCATTGCGACAAGAACAATAGAGAAAAAATAGATGAAAAGTAAAAGTATAAAACACAAAAAACCTAAAGAACTAAGTTCCTTCACGGAAATCACCAATAATTCCTCTTAGATATTTTTCTCTTGTTTTGTTGTTAATCTTTGGTCAGAGTTTTCTTTTTGTTTCAATGGAAGACTATTTTTATGGATTTTGGGAAGCCAGTACGTGTTTGGTAACTTGCTTTAACGTTGGGTCATCTGCCCATTTATTCATCATGAATCCATGTATCTTCATGTTCAGGATCTGTGATAAGTTACTCTTGCATTTCAAAATTGGTTCCTTTTTTATCTTGTTGTAGTTACCATCACCAATGAGTTTTGTCAATTTTCCTGAATATTCCCTCTCCTTCGTCACCACAGTTGTATTGCTCTTCTCCTCTGGCAATATAATGATTTCGGTATCGTTCTACAAGTTTTCGATACCCCCTTTTTCCCCCGCTCTTCTGATACTGGATTTGGGCGGCTCGGCTTTTCCAGTGTCCGTCTCATTTTCCATCTCAATTCATCAACCTGAGCTTTAGGAATTATCAAAGCTGTCTATTTAGCTCGGGTCATGACGCATGGGATAGATTTGAAGAGTGGTAGTGAATTAGCAATCTTTGTTCAGCATTGCTTCCTCAGAGTTACTTAAATGACATTAGCCGATGATGACAACTGCTTTCAAAGACTGATAGCGGACTGTCGTATTCCATACCATGATCTTTTAATCGTAATTTCTGCATTTAGGGTGCGTTGGCCTTTTCAGATTCTTGCTTGTACTACTTTTCCAAATCACGGTGAATTCTATTTCTATCCAATTCCGATGTTAATCTAAGGACGGTAATTCACTTTGTAATGAATACGTCGTCTAGCGGTTATGGCAGATTATTTCCCTAATCAGAGTGTCTCCTGCTCCTTTCTTGAGACAACCAGGTACCAAGCCTATTGTCAGGGTGCAACATTTGCGTTCGTTCATTCTTGAGTAAAGAATCTCATAAATTCTAGCACATGAATACAGACATTATATTTAAGACTTCGAAATGACACAGGAGAGAGATTACATGGTCGAGTTGCTTAAAGCAATATCAGTTTCCCTAGAAACCGTGAGATCAATGCCTCTTGTGGATAGAATAAAGGATTCGGTTCTGTAAAGGTCACTGACTTACTAAAGAAGGCCGTAGGATAAAACGATCGAAGCGTTAGTGTTATAACAGCCAAGCTAGGTTATAACCCTCTCCCAACTCATAATTACAAATATTCTGATAGAAACTATCTCAGTCTCTTCATATCGATCAATTTGATTAAACCCTCTAATTTATTTTTATATTTTAGATACATTTTTATGTTTACGACGAAAGGGAAGCGGCAGAAAGCCGAGATCGAATTTCGTCTGCAGGTGTTTATATTCACTTCACATTAAAGCTTTTTGAAAAGGCATGAACTCTCTTCTCCTTGCCATATCTCTCTTCATATTACTGATACGCCACGACACTTGATGGAGACGAGACCAGGTTAGTATTTGCGGCTGATCAATCTCGAAAAACACTTTTGGTGTCTACGAAACTGTTACACCTATTGTCAATCTTGGCTGATCTCAGAGTTTATGATTATTATTTTCTAAGTTATGCATATATGTGTACATGTATATTATTGGTTATTAACAAACTGTATTGAGAGAGAGAGAGAGAGAGAGAGAGAGAAATTTAGAAGTAGGAAGAGAGAGCGCAGTGTTTATTCATAAAATTATTATATTATTGAACGAGAAAACAATTATTATTTTATTATTAGGCGAGAAAACAAAATATGTTAAATTGCTTTCGTTGAATCTTATGTTGCATAAAAAATGCTTTCAGCTTCTAAAAAAAAGATAAAATATTACATTTTTAAATATAAATACTGTCTTTTTTAAAATCTTATTCCAGTTTCCACACATAGAACGAGATTTATTTTACTCAGATAAAAGCTACTCTATGTGCCTTTTACAGTCTTCCATAAAATTGAAACTTTTTTCATAGAGAGTATTTTGCACAGAGTAGAATTAATGATAATCGGTAAGAGCAATTTTTAGTGAATATAACAGACAAGTAAAAGCTTCCCAGTCAAGATCTAAGAATTTTTTGCATGGTCACCAATAGAATATGCGCTCAAGCGTTACCCTCAGGGAATATTACACGCTTTCACTTAACTAATTGAAAGTAGTGCTCGTTCAGCTGATACGAAAGGACGCTTTTACAATCCCTCTAGAAATACAGAATCAATTTTCATCGCTCATCACAAATCCTTATAAAATCACACAATTTAAATACGTTCCAGTATTTTTATTTTTCATTTTACTAATGAGGAATTAACACATCAACCGATTAACATTTAAGTGTACGAGTTTTTTTTACACTAGTATTTGAACATAGTAAACCAAATGTAGTACGGATTTTTACCCCTACCTTTTATGAACAGTCTCCTTTGGTAACATTTTGATAGATACACAAAGATATTACTTCGAACGAGTGGGGGTGTAATTTCTTTCTTTGGTCAAATTTTCCAAATTCTATCTTCACTCCAGGAAGTTCTGGGTTATTGGTGTTGGGAAATATTTTAATCTTTGGTTATTCAAGGTTTCTGTAACGCATGATAAATATCAATCATATATACATATATATTCTAGAAGAGAAACTTGTTTAAATATTTATTGATGGCTATTTGGACAAGGTAGCACACTTTTATGAAGGATAAAGCTATATGTCATACAGCAATAATATTGTGAGAATAACAAAAGTTCAAAAGGCCATTAAACGTTTTTTCAGAAGCAATCGTGTCTCTTCTGACACCGACTGATCTGAGATATTTTCAGTCGTGAAGTAAAACTAGCAAAAAATATTAGGAAAGAGAATTTTTACTGTGTTTTCAATGCAGCTTTGTCAGCTAAACCGAAAGTATAAATATAAAAAGTTACTATAACTAATGTCATATCATCGATATATGGATGAGTAAGAATTTAATATCACATAATAATCGATATATGGATGAGTAAAAATTTAATATCACATAATATTCGATATATGGATGAGTAAGAGTTTAATATCACATAATATTCGATATATGAACGAGTAAAAATGTAATATCACATAATATTCGATATATGGATGAGTAAGAATTTAATATCACATAATATTCGATATATGGATGAGTAAGAATTTAATATCACATAATATTCATTGACTATTTAAAAATTCGCAGACATTTTTCTGGAGGGTTATCTTTTTATTTGACTATGTCTCTGCATATATAGGAGGAATGGTAAAAAATTGAGGCTCATTACTGGCAGAAATTTAGAGAAAAAGACTGGTCGTGACTTCAAAAGAAGGAGTCACCAAGTATTAAATGAAAGGGTTCACTTAATTGGAACATCTTAATTTTGAATTAATATTTTCAATCCTGACTGATAATTTTCAAAGTTGTTGTAAGTCGTTTTTTCTCTTAATGAATATATAGTTTAATTAATATTTGTTGATTTCTGCATAAAAAGACAATTATTTTAATATTACTTATGTGTGTGTGTAACTCTAACTATATATGCAGAGATATTAAAATGATTTTTTACCATTCTTCCTGGCAAAACTCCATTTGCTCAATATTACTTGGGTTTCTTGGATGTATTGTCTTCTTTAACCTGAATCACAGATTTTCAGTAAAGTCTAGATCAGGACTTTGACTAGGCCATTCCAAAACTTGAAAGTTCTTTTTTATGAACCCATTCTTTTGTGGATTTGCTTTGACGCTTCGGATCATTGAACTGTTGGAAGTTCAAACCCTCACTTAAACCCAACTTTTGAACCGAGATCAAGACACTTTCGTTCAAAATTGCTTGGTATCTTCAAGAGTCCACAGTGCCGTTAACGTGTACTATTTTGCCTATTCTAGCTGCAGCAAAGCACCCCAAATCATAATGCTGCCACTGCCATGTTATCCGTTGGTCCCAAATTCTTCTCTTCATACCGCCTATAGTTTCTTCCAAGAAGCTATAGTTTGCTCTCAGCCGACCATAAAACCTTTTGGCAGAATGTTTCTTGGAGAACCGGGGACGGCCACTTCTTGATTGTGGTGCCGTCACACCAAATGTCTTCCATTTATAAATAATTTGTCGCACGGTGGACACGTACACTCCAAATTATTTTGATGGCTTTCTGTAATCTTCCCTATCATTATAGGCATCGACTATGCGATTCTTTAAAGTTTCATGAAGTTCTCGTTTTAAAATTTAGTCAAATGCATCCATTTGTATATACAATGAGTTATATTGTTTGACTGTAGTATAAACAGTTTGCACCAAACATGAGCACGTGTCATTTGGATTTTTACACTTTACAAAGAATGTATTTATACTGGGAACTATGCAAAACAAAAAATAAAGAGTGTAAATGTAAGGGTGCACTTACTTTTGCACATCTTATTTTTTAATTAATATTATTATTGCAGCTTGTTAACATTTTTTAAACGTGGTTGTTATTTGTTTAATAAAGGTTTTTCTTAATTAATATATTGTTTAATTAAGATTTGTTGATTGTCTGCAAAAAGGGACAAATTTTTAAAAATATTATCTTAGGAGTTCATTTACTTTTGCACAGCTCTCTCTATATCTTTCACTCACTTTCTTCTCTCTCTCTCTCTCTCTCTCTCTCGCTATATTGACTCTGATTTGCTATCTCTTCGTCACCGTGGCCCGTAACTGTCTGGGTTTCAATTCTCGGTAGTGGATGCGCACTGCTGATGAGTCCCAAATTTTGGACGAAACGGCCGTCCAGTGCTTTCTTCATTCTGTTGAGGTTTCAGACTCGATGAATTACTTAATTATATATATATATATGTAATAAAATAAACAAATTACATTCTTTTTGTTCAGTCTCGTTTCCAATAATCGTTACACATGACGTCAGGACAGACTTTTTCAAAATTTCGGCTTTCCAAAGAATACCAGGATGTAGACAAAGGAATTCTAACTACCACATAGACACCACATTGGTTCTTGATTATGACTGTAATGGTCAAAACAACAACAGAATATGAACTTCGGGCAGTTTTATGCCTGAACGCAATCTTCAGTCCATGAAGATTGCTTACAAGCAGGAAACAGACTGTCGCCTCTCGGACTTGAACTCCGTGTCCACTTTTACATTTATATACGCTCTATCCCTGATATTGAGCACTTTCACCCATAAATATAACATTAAATATTAAAATTATATTTTTATGATGTTGATATATAAAGAAAGAGTTAACGAAATCGATAGTGATATATATATATATATATATATATATATATATATATATATATGTATATATATATATATATATATCAGTAACTTTCTTCATTTTCTATCTTTATATATATATATATATTTATATATATATGTATATATATACATATATATATGAAGATAGAAAATGAAGAAAGTTATCGATTTTGTCATCGATAAAATGCATAAGACACTGAAGAGTTAGTAAAAACCAAGAGAAAACAAAATATGAAACGCTAAAAGAAACTGGAAAAGACATAAAAGTCTTTTAATGTCTCCATTGATGCTTTTGATTCTCTTCTGGAATGTTTTTTTCTTTAATGCTTGAAAACGTAAAAACTAAATCCAGGAATAATTAACAGAGATTTACAAGCGAAAAAAAGCATCGCATTGACGTGTACGGTAGAAAAGGAGAGCGGAGAGTGGCAATGAAGTCTGCAACAGATATAAGTTAATTAAAGCATAAAAAGCAAAACATCATCAAAGAAACACACAAGATTTACAAAACAGTCGATAAAAATTATTCGGAACGAAATGATAATAAAAATTCCAATGAAAGTCTCTGAAAACTCAGAGGAATGATGTTTGTGTGGTTCGCGACAAAGTCATTTTAATACTTGAAATTGCTAAATGCTATTTTGACATAAACGAAAGTACTTTAACACACACGCACACATACACACACGCAGACGCACACATACACTCACACACACACGCACGCATACCCGCACACAAACACGCACAGAAAATGTCTCAAGGAAAAGAGAAATCTAGAATATTTAAATAATGAAGGAACAAAAAGACGCGGGAAAATGGCAGCAATTAACAAAAGGAACACAGACGATTATAAAACTGCCAGAAGCATTTCTTTTTGTCAGTGACAATTTCACAACGGAAGTGATGGGTTGTAGCAAGACATTTTCGCTAAATGGGATAAGTGGGTGGCAGTAGGCGTATTATTAGCCAGTGAAGTGTTGTCGAACGACTGTTAACACCGGTTAACAAATTAAAACAATTCGTCTTATGAAAAAATAGCCATTTTCATAATGGTCATTCTAGATCAATAGAAATTGGTGTCATTTAAAAGCTGAAAATCCTGTTCCAACTCCTTCAAAACACTTCCGCCATATTCTTTTACTTTTTTGTTATATTTTAATAACTTAATTGACGATTATAAAGGACAATTCCTTTTCTTTCTATGTTTTTAAATTACTGTCAGCTTTGACTGATGATTAAATAAGCCTTCAGTTCAAAATATCAGGCTTTGTGTATCAACAGTAATATTTCACAAAGGGTTTATGGACATAGACGTGAAAACAAAATATTACTAATATTTGAGACATTAAAGGCAGGAAAAAGAGTTATTAATTCGCTGCTTTCCGAACGATCAACTCGGCGAATTGCGTTATTCTTCTCCTGTCAAATGTGCAACACAATCATAAAATTTTCGCAGCTGTTAATTTCTGCAGAACCCATTTGCTTTCTATACATAAAACAGGAACTATTAAGACAATGCATTTTCATTTAAGTTATCCATATCTTTAATAATTACTTATTTTGAACAAATTACAAATATTGTTCTTTGGGGCAATATCAAATTAAATAATTAAAATACTTTATTAAATTAAATAGACTTTAAAATATAATTCTACAATTAAAATAGCCCTTCTCAGTATATTAATAATATTTCCTAAACTTTGAAGAAGTTTTGTCTGACTTTAGCGGGTGGAGATTGATCTCTCCAGGGATATAGTCCGAAGTAGGAAATAATAATAAAACCGACATAATTATATAAGCGAAAATAATTTTTTTTCGGGCTTGTGTTCCGGAAATGTTTCGCGGTAACGTTGGAAGCGTCACGGCCTTGCTAATTAACACTGACAAGTAGTTAGATAAGAAAACCCTAGTTATGTAAGCTCATAATATATCAGCGAGATACTAGCCTGAAGTTCTAGAGCGCAGGGAAAGAGATACCGCAATCGGGAAATCCACATGAATGCCCAGATATGAGAAGCTACATTCTCGTGGTTAAAATCGCGTGCACATATGAGAAGACCGGTCGGCTTTTCTTTCCCTACATATGCCTTTCTCGTTCTAGAATTATTCGTGTTTTGAAATAAGGGGTTATTTCCCGAAAGTTTTCTTTGTTATCGACTATTTCGGCGAACAAGAAGTGCCTCTCGCAGAAGTTGTAACCCAGCGACTTTCCGATCAGGAAGGGTCTGTAAGTGACCCTATTCTTTCAGCACACACAAACAACGTGACACCATGACAAGAGATACGTAACAGCAAATACCTAACGACATGGGAGCATAGCAAAATTGATGTAGCCACATTTTGATAGTTTTCAAATTCTAACTCATCTCCCGAGAGGATTATGTGGGACAGTGTGGATAACCTCACCCTCAAGTCTCTGATGATTGCATTGATCGTCTTCTAATAGACACCTTTAGAATATTTACACCGAATGACTAACATAACCAAAAATTATATTCTATGTAAAGTGATCCTCTTTTTCATTGTGATTTTCTAAATTGACGTAGATTTTGTTTAATTTCGGTAAGTTATTTTTGATCCTCCATGGATGTGTTCACCATTGTGACATATTTTTACTATGTTCAGCTGAGTAAATATCTACAGTGCCTACCCTAGTATTTTCGTTAGCACTCTTGTAGACCAATTTTCCCGTGTAAGGATTTTGCGCCCTCACTGGGTATTTCATTTGTGTCACCTTGAGTCCGAATAAACTAAATTTAGAAAACAAAGAACTGATTCTTTGAAAAGAGTTTTCAGCTTACCGTGAGTCCTTTGGTTAGAACCTAGTGTCGAGGTTCGGTGTTAATTAGTGCGATCCTCATCCTGTGCACTATCATTGTGACTAGGCAGAATACGATGCCATGTTGAATAAGAATCAAGAATTACTAGTGAGCAATGAATATCAATTCTGTCTGGCAGAATAATTCAATGATCTAATTAGTTCCGTTTTATCTTTGTTCTGGCTTTGTGCCAGGCTAAATAAAACTCAGGAAACGATTCACTCTAGGGTTAGTTACTTAATCTTGTTGACCACTGATAATGTTGAGATATTTATGGGAAAAAGGGGAATTTGAAGGGTAAAAAAATAATGAAAACGTAATTGAGATTATATAACGATTATATCATTATATAAATGTCTTGTTAACGATTTAACTATGAAAATACATTGAAGATCAGAAAAAAAGTCATCCCCTGTCGTCTGGGACTGTGGAATACGCCGACTGCAGAGGATATGACCACCCTCCCAGTGCAGCCACTCGTTTACCATCTGTGAGGTGGCAACCTGTAATGCCTGAGGACGGAAGCCTGGAGGCTAAGCAGTCCATGACTCGGTAACACAAGTCGTCATGTGACGGGTAACACTTCTTTTTGGCCCTTACATGGGCTAGACAGACATGTGGTCGGAGAGGCGCGATCCGATTAACCGGCTGGCTATGTCAAGGCCTAGCACCAATATAATTGGGCCGGACATTGTCTCACAAACTGATCCCATAACGTTCAATCATACACTACACCCTTTATTATTTAAAAAGAATGTGCTAGAAGGCGGTAACTGTGGGAAAATAGAGTCGAAGAGAAAGAAACTTTCATTACTTTCTGCCTGAATTTCTGGGATGAGAAGTTATCAATATTTACACCGTTTACATTCGGACTATTGTCCTCATCTTTGTTGTTGTTGTCACAGCATTTTGGACGTTTTGCACTCCTTGAGGCGATATCAATGAAACAAATTTTAATTGGTATATTTCTCGTACGGAGGGGCGATCAAAGAAGAGGAGTCGCTGTAGTCACTGCCGGGACTCGCGGGTCAAATATTCACGTATTTGGAGAGATCAATAGCCTAGGATTAATCTATCATGAAATCCGTCGAGGGTCATTCAAAAAAGAACAAGCTGAAGACTTTGTGAGACATTGTTTACGACGGGCCCACGACAGCTGTGCTATTGGTGACTGACAATGCACCTTGTCATGCTTCGTTGGAAAATTTATTTCTGGAACCTGAGTTTGCCCATCATCATTCCTCTTACGCCTCGGACCATATAGTCCGATGATGAATCCGATAGAAGGAGCATGGTCAATTCTTTGGAAGCTTCCTCGAGTTCTTGCAGGCAAAGGATAGGGAAATGCAACGCAAAGTGAATTTCGCAGTACACAACTTGAGCAAGTGATTGTTAATAATATACTCTAATATCATTGACTAAATGCACTGCTCTGTTGGCACATGTTCAACGATTTATACAACCAGACTTGGATCTTGAGGATATGAATCTTTGACATGCATTGATATTGCATAATTCATGAGTTAGTGACAATAAATAGTTGCTTGCTCAGTTTCATTATTTATTCCTCATTTGTTTGGTTGACAATTATATTTGCCAACGTGAAATTGTTTAGTCAGAATTTGAAATTGTTTAGTACCAACTTGAAATTGTTTAGTATCAATTTGAGTTTGATTATTCCCAACTTGAACTTGAAATGCAAGACAGTTCACATAATAAAGTTCACATAATTCAGCCTGAGGACCGGACCATGTCCACTATGAGTCAAAAGAATCCATGAAATTGTTATTAAAATATATATAATGGTATCTGGACAAAGGAAACGTTCCTTGAACAATAGCAACAAACAAACGGTCTACCGATTCCTGAACCGGGAAAAGACAATTCAAACCCTGAAAATTATAGACTTAATTTCACACATAGATGTTTCTGTAAAACCTTGGAGATAATGGTGAATAATCTTTTAGTTTGGTAGTTGGGCACTTACAAATTAATGACTGACTATTTTTCGCAAAAACATGAGTACAATGGACCACCTGGTTTGTTTGGAAAGCTTTATAAGGGAAGCATTTCTAAGAAAAGAGCACGTGGCTACTGTATTCTTTAACTAAGAAAAGGCTCACGAGATCAACCCAGAAATGCGAGATCTACATGTCTTCGGACTGAAGGATAGACTACTAGAATTCATTAAGAACTTTCTTTCAAATAGAACTTCTCAGGTCTACACTGGATCTACTCTGTGCGATACAAAAAGCCAAGTAAAAGGTATGCAGGGAGTATAGAGTTCGTGACTCTGGTCAATGTTAAAATAATTAATACTGCAAAAGAACTCACGCAAGATATAAATAGATCTTTGTAAGTAGATGACTGAAGTTATCGATCCAAATATCTGCATAACATAGAAAGGAATAGCCATATATAACATCAACGGGTGGACAATAAATAACGGTTTTAGATTTTTAAGAAATAAAAGAAAATGCGTGCATTTTTGTTATGAAAAGAAACTGCATAACGATCCAAGATTAAAACTGGAAGGGAGAGAAATCCCAATGGTAGACGAGTAGACGTTCGTGAGAATAATTCTTGACAAGAAACTACCGTTCCCACTACATCTAAAGTACTTTAGACATTGTGTCACATCTAAGCTAGGCCAAGAAAATAATTAAAGACACCTCAACGTGGCGTAATGGTTAACAAACTTGTCTCGTTATAACAATTGAGATGCTCACTGATTGCTCCATACTTTCGGCCTTGTGTCACATCTAAGCTACGTCTAGAAAATCACCATACCCCACCTAAAATATCTGAACAAAATTAAAACCCTTGTGAGTGGAGCCTTAAACGCTGTTCAAATTATACAGATCATTAATTCGCTACAACGAGCTGGGCTATGGAAACTTCATATATCAGTCAGCAAGGAAATTATATCTCCAACTTCTTAACCTAAGCTACAATGACTTTTTGGAATTGGTGCTTGGAGCATTTAGAACTTTTCCTGTATAAAGACTGTAGAAGCAAATAAACTTCCGCCAAAACTTATATGGGACAAAATAATCCTACAATATTATATAAAACTAAAAACAAGCCCCTCTAATCCTGCATACAATACCACATTTGATCCAAAATACAGAAACCTCTACAAACAAAAAGATAAAGCCATAAAAACCTTTGGACTCCAGATGGAACCCTGCAGTCAAGAAGTAGAAATACCTCTATCTAGAATTCATAATGCAATCATACCAAATATACCACTCTGGACCATAAGAATACTTGAAATAAATCTCAATCTCTGTAAACATCATAAAACAAGTACACTTCCACTTATATTCCAAGAGGAATTAGAAAAAATCAAAATCATTTATCTCACACACTCATACGTCTTCACAGATGAATCAAAATACATAAATGAAACCGGATGTGTAGCAGTGTATATGAAGAAAATAAAAAAGAAGCATCTGCCTAAAGAAATTTCAATTTATAATGGAGAGATTTGTGCAATAAACATAGCACTCAACATCATCTCTAGAAACAAAAATAAAAAATATGTAATATTTCTGAGTCCCTATCAGTTATAGCAGAAATAAAAAATATTTAAAAAACCTTGATGACCCACTGCTGGTGAAATTGCTATATAGGCTGGAAAGAAATAGTGCTACACTGAATCCCAAGCCATATAGGAATTTAAAGGAATGACCAGGCAGATTCAGCAGCAAAGTCTGCCTGAAATGAAACCCTTGATAATAGTTTTAGGATCCCTTATGCGAACCGGAAAAGTGATATAGACAGTTTCATTAAGCAAAAGTAGCGGAAGAGATGGAAAATAACAAGCTTTATACAATCAAACTGGTCCTTGGATAATGGAGGCAGGAAGGAAGAAAAGCTGAAGTAATGTTGGCTCGGCTGCACATAGGCCACACATATCTCACCCATTTATACTTGCTGATGAATGAAGATTAACCAAACTGTCGGATATGAACTTACTTTTTACTAGTTAAACTATTTACTAGGTTGGCCAGAAAATACTTACTCACTTAGGAATCGGAAAGAAAACAACAAATCTTGATCACTCTCTGGTAGAATTGCCAAGGAGTACAGCATTTCGAGCTTGTTCCACACGGTCGCATCATCAACGCTGAACTGTATTCTCACCAGCAAAACCGCGTGTGTAAGACAAACTAAAGAAGGAGTATCCTGCTCTAGTCAATCGAACTCGGGCTTTGTTTCAGTGAGGCCACAGACTACCAGATTGACTAAGAAGTTAAAACAGATGAACGGTGTTGAGATTCTTCCACATTTCACCATTCTCCGAATGTCTATGGCCTATTCCGCTCAATAGGAAACTTCCTCTGTGACAAGCGATTCAACACTAAAGTGATGGAAGCTTGTTTATAGTTTTATTTTATTCAAAGCCAACGAACTGATATCTAGGACAGATTCGGATGCTGACTGACCGCCGGCTGATGATGGTCGAGAATGATTTTGAAGAATAAATGTGAGTCAGGACTTTCTGGCCAACCTAATATATTCGGACTATTGTCCTCATCTTTGTTGTTATTATCGCAAGGTCTCAGCCGTTGTGCCCTCAGGCCTTCATCAGGTGTATATCGATTTGGGTGACCTACATGGAAACGAATATTTTATTTAACCGACGGGGGATACACGGTTCTCGTTCCACAGCTTCTGTCTAGGGATATCTAATTCTTATTTTTTTTGTACTTTTCCAGAGTGCTCGAGTACACACTGCCTAGCCCAGGGATTGAACTCCCATTCATTGTCACCAAATTCACAAACCAAGGCTTTAATCCACTACGCTATTCTACCGTAGTACAATTCTCTTTAGCTTGTATCTGACATTTGTTTTTATTTCTTTATTAGCGGTTCTCATATTGTATTTATTTCTATGCAATAAGGAGGTGTCCCTCTCATAGAGTCTAGCGTATGGGAAACAGTGTGATAACAACAACAAAGTTGAAGACAATAGTCCGAATATAAACAGTGTAAATAATAACTTCGCATCCCAGAAATTCTAACAGAAAATACTTCTTACTAATACAATACAAAGGAGATGCGGATGATTCATCATTGTGTACGTGGCCTAGCGGGTCACGGTTGCAAAAGTCAAGGCTGGTGAAACTAAGCTACTACTGCCATGGAAATAGCGATAGATTAGCGAGAGGTTCGCGATGTTTCGTCTATGGGAAATAATCATCTACAAGTCTGATATGGGCGTTTTATACTTTATCAAGTCAGCCATGAGAACGGAGAACAACTCCAGCCCAGATATGGCAGCAATTCTCCATGTTTGGTCTGACGTGGCTTTTGTAAAAGGAGAGTATAGCAGGGGGGTCAGATACTTACTAGCATTTTCCTGTCATCTCTAACAATAGATCGTATATGTTTCACTTGAGGTCTGGGGTGAATAAATGTTGAATGAAAGGAGCCTCTTCGAGAGAACATCCATCCATCATGACAGGTGAGAGATCGTGGTTTGCTCGGTGGTAGTGGTGGTGGTGGTGGTGGTGGTGGTGGTGGTGGTGGTGGTGGTGGTGGTGGTGGTGGTGGAACGTTACTAGTTTGATATTGAACGTACTGGATTTTACAAGCCAGTCCCCTTCCCCGTTGATCTACCTGGGCTAGGTGAGTGCAGGGATATGAGTTTCCGGGTTCTGATCCTCCAGATCTTTGAAGATGCACATATAAACTGTTGTATAATCCTTATAGATGTTCACTAAGAATCGGATTATGTTCTCAGGCATATTATTAATATCGAGTAGAAAGATGGAAGGACCGAGGTGAGAACTCTGAGGTAATGGCGGAATTGATCTTATGGGCTTCCAATGACATGAATAATAAATGCTCTTGGGCACTGTAAATGCCACAGTCATACAGTACACAGTTGCGTTTCACCCTCGCCTGAATATCATCACAGTAGACTGCTTGTTTACGCATGCGCAATAATCTGATTGCTTGTCAAGGTTGGTACCACTATCCTCTCGAGTTACGCGCTGATGCTATCGACCTACGTAGATATACATGCATACATATACGTACACATATTCTTATATCAAAATTTTACCATATGCAAAAAATGTGTAAAGAAAATACCCACGTATGCACACACACTTAAATAGCATACAACCAAATACAATCTTCAGACCATCTGTCATTACACCTTTAGGGGCCACTCTCCATATGCCATTGGGATATTTATTTGGTTATAAACAAGATAAACTCCCAAGCAAAAGATCAGTGCTCATTTCTAAATGCAGACACGAAACGAATTCTTACAACGCGATCTACAACCGCATCATGACGCAAAAGATTAAATAAAGGTTTTCTTCTTCCGCCATTTTTATTCATCTTACAATGGCTTCTATATAGAGTCATTTAATTCTTCAATGACTGCTATAGTTTTGAGTACAATTTTTTCATAAAGTTCATCATTATTAAAGTTTTCATTACAATGAACAAGATCATCTATTTTATTCTGAGCTTACAAACTTCAAACGTTTTACTTCTTATAATGTCAACTAGTTTCTCAGTTTGTTACAGTAGAATATGAAAACAGTGTATGAAAAAATTCTGTTCTGTAGCAATGACACCAATTTGTGGTCGCACATGGAATGATGATATTAAAATCTCGAAACACTTTTCCACTTTGTAATACAAAATGAAAAGTTGCTAAATTCGAAAAATATTTTAACTCGATTAGGTTTCTTAGAACTTTTATTCAAAACTAAGTTTAGTTTATATGCATAGCTGCCATGGCAAAGCCAACTAAGGGAGATAACAGTATGGGGTTATCGGCCTTGATCGGCGTGTTTTGGTCTGAAAGGACAACAACAATGGCGGATACATAAACACACGTACAAAACATGGCTCTATACAATCCTTTCCCATCCACTGGTTACATGTTGGTATTACAGAAATAAAGGTTTAAATAATAACAGTATCTAACCTACAATTTATTTCGTTATAACAGCAGTTATAACAATAAGAGTATATGAAATCGCCATATGTAAACCCTTTCTCCTTTAATTTGGCTTGTACTCTCAGTAGAGCTCACCTGATATCAAACTATTCTATTTTAATTTTGGCTAAAAAAATTTTCGTTTAAGATCTTTCCTATTACATCAGCCAACCTGCATGCGTTTTTATCATCATTCATTTAATTTTGTAACAACATCTGACAATAACAGATAATTTATGTAGCTAGTTTTATCTGCTTGTACTGAAATAAATTCTGAACTTTCGACTTCCGTGCTAATTATATGCGCTATTGTGCTATCAATTACAGAGATAATGTTAATAATGTTAATTAGCGTGTTTAGTTTTTGTTCGTAAAAGAAACGCGATGTCAATGGAAAATATTATGACTTCTTAGTAAACCATATCAGAGTGAAATAAAAGTTTACAAGGAAATCATCGTGTGAGCGGATATTAGTGTGTTTCTCTATGACTCAGATCTGTTACCGGCGCTAATTGTCTTGTACAGGTTGCCTCAATATATTCTGACTCATTTTATTGTAAGAGGCCGAGATAAAAACAAAAATTATTTTTTTTAAATGTTTCAAAATCAATAAAGTGAAGAAATACTGTTTGTTTTCATTTGATTTTTGAAAATTATATTTTCGTTAGCAAATTTTCAAGTCAAAAAATATAGAGGACTTGAAATCAGTCATGTTGAAATTAATAAAACAACAACAAGAACAACGACAACAATACCAAGAAACAATGTTGAGACGATAAGAACAGTAGCAAAAATAATAGAACGTTTTTTATGAACAGTAAAAGTAACGAAAACCGATCTACATTTTTTCTCAGAGAATTCAGTAGTAAATGCAATTTAAATATAACTCTGATGAAGAGGCTACCTTTGCAGTATACTACAGATGATATGAGGAAATCTTTAAAAAAGACTGTATAAGCTGATCGGAGGAGAAAAAAGTACCTTAAGAAAGTTAAGGCCCACGGAACAAGAAAAATAAGTGAAATACATCATACCGAAAAACATCGTGTGAATTTCGTCGGAAGGAAATATGTTGTTAAGTAAACTTTTTAGTGAACGAAATTCTTTGTTTAGTACACGTTGGAAATCTTGTAAAAACCGATTATGAAGCGTATAGCACTTATGCTAGGATCGTAAACAGCGAATGTGAAAAGTTCAAGCAAACTAACGCCCGACATGTTTAAATGCTTGATCTCCGTAAAAAGGTTTGACATCAAATAAGGATGATAAAAATCCATTCTAGAATTTTGACTGAGCTTTATCAGGACTAAAAAATTGACCTTGAAAGCTGAAGAGTGTCAAAGAATAGTGAACTTATGACACGGCTAAAAATTGAATTTATATGCGATACCTTATTGTCTGAGGAAAAAGAGATATATATCCCATGAGTTCAATTCGTCCGAAAGTATAAGGGAAAACAAAATACTTTACAAAATCAAATCCATGTTACTAATGCAGCGCAATACATTTAAATGCGAACAGCACTTTTAAGAACAAAAAATGATTCGACTGTGAAAATGTGAGACATAATAGTTCGCATTGTAAATGAAAAAAAAAGGAATAAAAGGTAAAAATTCAAGAATACTATAAATGTAGCGTCGACGACACACAATGCAGATAAGAGTCAAAAAAGAAAATTTATAAAGAAAATTTATAAAAGTAAATAATAGAAATATAAAGTTTCAGTTAGACATAGCGTCCGTTTTTATTATCATCCACAAAGAAACATGGTAAAGAATCAATAAACAATATTAACATTACCAAAAAATAGCTCGGGGCGTTACTGAGCAGAAATTTAAATTTAAGAGTGAGTTCACATAAGATTTATCGTTTTATCGGAAAACGGCGAAAGCTAAAGCATTCATAATGGAAAGAACTTATAACTTTTTTCGGAACAAATTGGATGCAATTGTTCAGTTTATAGGATTTGCCCATAAATTCCTTTTGTAATAAAGTGGATGGCTCTGAAAAGGCTAAAAAATAATTGAAAATCAATTTCCGGAAGTTTTTTCTGCTTTGGATACAGAATTAAGGATCTAAAGGAATTAGATCGCTTGGAACATATGCGAGTGATCACCAAGGTGGATTATAGCGATTAGACCTCCCCGACAGTCTACGTGAAAAAGAAAAATAACAGAATCCGTGCTGATTTCTCCACGGGGCTGAATGATTGCCTATACGCTTACAATTACTCCCTGCCAAACCCAGAAGAAAGTTAAATGGCGGAAAGTACTTTTCAAAGTGTGAAATATCAGGCTCATATTTGCAAATCCAGCTTGACGAAGAATGTTCAGAACTGTTAACAGTCAATATCCCACAAGTGATTATACAAGTTTAACAGGTTTTCTTTCAGAATTAATGTAGCACCTGGATTTTTTCAGCAAGTAAAGGACCCAATGTTGAGAGATTTAAGCTTCGAGATCGCCCACTTAGATGGCAATTTAATAAAAAGTGAAAATCGACAGCAACATAATCAGCACGTAAATGAGGTTTTCAGAAAAATAAACGCATTCGTATTTAAATTGAGTGATAAGAAATGCGAATATTTCTTGATCAAAATTAAGTATTTGCTCCACATGATCGACGGAAACCAGAGCCAATAAGAGCAAGTGCAATTAAAAATATGCCCGCCCAACAAATGTGCCATCTTTACAAGCAAATTATTGTTTTTATTTCGAACATGTACTTTTTGCGAGCATCATAAATTAATTTACTAGAAAGAGACTCCAAGTGGAATTGAACGACCGAAATCCAAAAAGCATTCGAAAAAAGTTAAAAGATTCTAACGTCAGACTTGTTTCTGTCTCATTTTGATTCAAAATTAGAAATAATCGTACCGAGTGACGCTAGTAACTACAGTATCGGTGTCGTAATGAAGCGATAGCACATGCGTCAAGAAGACTTTTATTGGCCGAGAAAAATTATAGCCAGATAGAGATAAGCGTTAGGAATAATTTTTGCTGTGAAAAGGTTTCACAAATTCATCCACGGTAAAAGGTTCATTCTACAGACAGACCACCGCCCATTGTTGTCTATTTTCGGGTATCCCGACATACAGCGAATCCACTAAAACGACTGTCAACAATTCTGTTGAATTAAAATTTTAAAATGGAATTCTTGCCAACAAAACAGCTAAGTCATGCAGATGGTTTGTCGAGACACATACATAAATTAATTGAAACTTTAGAAGATACATTAATTGCAGCGCTAAGAGCTGATAATGAAATTGAGAACATTCTCTGCAATACCGTACATGAGCTACAAGTGACACGGGATGAAATTAAAATAAAAGCTCAGATGGATACTTTTATCAGAGAAAAAAGAAGCAAGTAAAGTGGAAATTGAAGAAGAAAAATAAAATTAAATCGAAAACTGACGATGACACTATTTTCTCAAACTGCGATGAGGTCTTAATGTCGGGTGAAAAAGTGCTAATGCCTGCAACTCTTCAGAAAAGTATATTAAAAGATCATCCAGATATCTCTAGAATGAAATACCTTATGCGCAGCTATGTCTACTGGCCTAATATGGACAAATACATTTAAAGAGTGGCGAAAGCGTGCAGGGGTTGAGCCATGGCAGCAAAATCACCACCAATTAAATTCCACATTTGGCACTTAGTCGAGATTGCACATTGATTTCGTGGGACCCATAAATGCTGATCGTTGTCAATAGTTTTTCCATATGCCCAGACATTTTAAAATGCAAGAGTTAAACTTCTACAATTATAATAAACTTTTTGCATTAATTATTTGCTAGATACGGTATCCCAGATACCATTTTTTCCGATACCACCACACAATTCACTGCTAAAGAGTTTGAAAGATATTGTAAAACCTTTGCGATACAGCACAGATCAAAACTTCCCTGAACCATCCAAGATCGAATGGGCAAGTAGAACCCTTCGTCGATACATTCAAAAGTGGAGATGAAGCAAAGGATATCTAATTCTAACACGGTATCAGGTATGTCCTCGGCAGAACTAATGTTTGCAAGGAAAATTACATCCGGTGTTTGACAAAATGGCTGCGGAATAAAAAAAAGGTCAAAAACAAGAAAGAAATCCGATAACCAAAAATACTACAAACCCGGCGAAAAAGTGTTCTTTCGAACTTACAAAAATGGAAAGTAATTCCAGGACGATGGGGTAGTCGAAAGACGTATCGGAAAGTTATTGTACAAGGGTTTACATGGGTGTATAAAAGACATCTAAATCAAATAAGAAAAAGTTACTCTGGCGAACAGATCATCTGAGAGGAGGAGACGATGGTGGTTCTGTATAACGTTTTTTATATACCTATGCCCCAGTAAAAGGAAGAGTTGGCCTACAGAGTTTCGAATCTTAAGCCAAAAAGGAAAATTATAATTTTTGTAGGAAATAAGTCTCAAACGGGGAGATGTTGTAGTAAAAACCAGTTACCCTCCTTACTATCATAAATGGGCTGATTCACTCATGATAAGTCGTCTAGGGAAATTTTCAAAAGGATTATACAACTATTGCAAGGACACTTCGATGTGGTGTAATAGTTAGCAAGCTTGCTTCGCTAGCTCTGATACGACTGAATTGTCTCCACTGCGTGCTCCACACTTTCGGTCGTGTGCCACATCTAAGCTACGCTTAGAAAATCATAAAGATACTCATGAACGTGCGTGTCGTTTGACTGCTTTGTTTTATTCCTGATCGTGTATCGTTGACATTTTTGGATACTTTCTTGGTGTTATTTGTTCTCTTTCTTTTTTATTCAACAGTTACAAGAATGTGACATTGGCTTAAAACGTTCTGATAAGTCTATTTGATTTATTTTAATTTTATTCTTTTATACTTACTTGTTTGAATTTAAATTTTGTTTCTTTCTTTTCTTTTTATTTCATTTTCTGACAGCCATTTGCATTTTTATTTCAAGTAAACCTCTGTTCATAGTTTCATTTCATTCGTCTTTAATCTTCTTTCTAATTTTTTATTAAGACTAAATCCCGTTTTTCTTAAGTTTCAACTTTTAGCATAAATTGAGTTAACTTTACGACTTTACGACTCTTATTTATTTCTTCTTATAGTTTTATTTTCTGGTCAAATCAGTTTCTTTTGCATTATATTTTCTTTCGTTTTATATTTCCCTCATTTATAATTTAATACAAGAAAAAGTATTATTATAATACTGCTAGCTTATAAGTGTTAAAATTTCCAATATGGCCGACAGAAGTCGGTCGGTCGGTTCGCAAACATTTGTATAATCCAACCAATAAAAAAAGACTCAACAGATAAATATGATTCAGTGGAATACCCTTCTATTACAGAACCCATAAAAAGTATGGAGGCCACTAATGACCAAAAATCAAAAGTGGAGATTATGGAGTCTACCAATGGTCAAGAATCAAAAGTAGAAACTATGGAGGCATATAATAGCCAAAATACAAGGAACAAGAAAATCGCTATTTATGAAGAAAGTATGGAAGAGCATACTGTCACTCAAGACAAAAAGAAAGACAAAGCTGATGCTGGGGGTTCGCTCTGTTGTTGGAATTCCCACTTAAATGCATGATCAGTATTGCGAAGTTCTTGGAGTGAGCCAAGAGTTACGCTGACTTTGTAAAAGAAGATGGACTCTTGGTAGACCCCCAAGAAAATAGTCTCAGTCTTCGTGGTGGACAAGCGTTCGCGCAAAATTGTCGCGCCACAAAAGACGCAGTCGTAAAATCACTGGAGTCCCGGAGGGGGAGGTTAAGCCACTAAGGATACTGAAAGGTTCGAGCTATTTCGTATGGTAAGTATTGCTACCCACACCTGAAGACTGTGTAAAAAGGACCAGTCAGAATCTCATGACAAAAGATCACATCATAAATAAGAACTGAATATGAAGGGACCCATATGACCAGCGTAGCGATATTCGAAGTCCGTCTTTAAGTTAAGAGCGAAAGTTAAAAACGAATCCAGTCCTCCGCGGAATTTCCCTACCTGGTGCTACCACCTAGGCCAGATACTCCGCCTATGCTGACGAAGTTTTGGTTCTTGTGTCGAGCAGAGCCGAGATTAATGAGGTCAGCAAAGAAATCAGAGAGTAAGAGATGGTGTGAGGGGCAAGATCAACCGTGATAAGTCTGTTCGCTTGTGCGTGGGTGCGTGGAAGGGAGGTTCTCTTCCCGGACCTTTCCTTTGGATGGAGGGAACGATCAACATACTCGGCGTCTGATCGGTCCCGGTCACTTGTTGGAAAGGAATTGGTCGCAGGTGCGAGAGAATGCCGAGGCTGCATTTCGCCAGTGGTCACGGAGGAGTCTTTCCATAAAGGGAAGGGCGGAGGTATGTCATGCACATTTACCCGTTTCTCCTTTATCGCCTCTGTACTTCCACTTCTGTGTACTATACTAATGACATTAGTAAGGGTCTTTTTCTCTTTCTTGTGGAGAGGCAGATCCCCCAAGGTATGTCGGGAAATTTGTTACCGTCACCCGTCTGAAGGCGGTCTGGGTGCGTCTAACGTTGAGATTCGTCGACATGCACTTCGAATTTCTTTCCCAGATCGGATGTGTTTGCAATTAGATGAGAACGGTGAAATCTGGAAGGAAGACATCCGTAAGAACTTTCCATCCCTGAGAAGTGTCCACTCGTCCGAGGCGGGAGGCCTGTCGTTCACTCCGAGGCTAGTGCTCCTTCTATTGTGAATGTCGGCTTGCTCAGAAAGTTCTTTGTCCTTGAGGCCAGTTCCGTTTCGAGTAATGTTTTACCGCTGTTGTCTAAGCCTGTGCACTGTGTGTTCATTTGCTAAATAGGTGTATGCGACAGAAGGAATTCTATGGAGACGAGAAGTTTATCTCTTCCCAATTAATCCTGTTCTTTAGGCATCAGCTTAAAATCAAAATTGGGACGGAAAGGAAACAAATCCATCCATTAGAATTTGGCGAAAGGTGGGTCAGTCTTGCGCGTCTGTGCCGAGTAAATGGTGCTGACTTGGAGTGGCATTTTGATGCTAGTAAGGAATTTAAGAATATTGGAAATTCTGGTTTGATCATTGGCAAAACTGCCCAAAATAAGCCAGTTTAGGCTTGTTTCTTATATTATTTTTCTGCTAAAGTTAACTTAGCTAGTGGATGTGTGCTCATTGGCTCCCCTTCCCTCTCTTTCTTTAGTTTAAATTCCCCTCCCCTTCCCTGTTAGGAAATCAGAAATTTCAGTTTTCTGGTGGGTGCGGCATATCTTATCTGTCACATTCAAGGATTGTAGGGGGAGTCTATTACTAACATTATTTGGTTTTGATTCTGTATATAAATTTGTTTTCCGCGTAAATATCCATCGGGGTTAAATTTTTAAAATTTGTTACTTTATTCCCCCCCTACAAATTGTACATATGGGGACTAATTAGTATTTCATAGAGTCAATGTGGTATTATGGTGGATGCAGTAAGAATGGTATGGAAGAATGTGGTGTTTTGGTGCAAGGATTAGTGTAGCATGTTTGGGTCAGTGATTGTGTTTAAGTTTAAGTTTAAGACAGCTGAAGACCATCCCTCGTCATCTCCATTTTAGGTGCGACATTTGTATTTTCTACACTAAATATAATTGATATTACTATTACGACTGACTCTGTCGACTTAAGTATTGTCTTGCCAGACCCCACATCTCAAAATATACTAAACAACAAAGAAAAAATATTGTTAACACTTCGCCTTTTGGGTCTTATCTTAAACCAGCCTATGTTGAAAAGTACTTATATCGACCATCAGTGAAGATTCTTCTGAATCTATGTGCATGAATTTTCTTTTTCCTTCTTCTGTTATATGTTTTATTGACAGTCGATTCTTTTAGCTTTTGGAAGTTTTAGCGTAGTCAAGTAAAAAAAAGAATTCAGATTTTAATAATTTATAATTGGAATTAGCTTTGTTTCAACCCGATACATATCTTCGCAATTTTTTGTGTTGCATAATTAATATCTAAGATTTGTCAATTCCTAAGGATTCTTACATTTCCATAAAAACTTTTTTCTAAATGACCGTAAGTTAGAAATTTTTTTAACACAGACTTGCCAAATCTTAATGGTTATCTTTTTCTTGCACAATGGACTTTCAAAGAACTTGGCTTTGATTAAATCTAAAATGACTTCAAGCTCATGGAAATATTTGTGTGACGTTTATTTCCGTTCAACTCAAGAAACTAGGATTTGTAAAACTGGCACCTGTATTTGTAAAATCACGAACTCAAATTCGATTATTTCATTTAGGATTCGAGCTTAAATAATAAAATATAAAATGAAATAATTGAAATTTGTATTTTATAAACTATTAAAATTAAGTAGAACTACATAATTGAAAAACTTGAGATCGATTATTCTTGTTTACATAACCGAAAAATGCAATCATTTTTAAATTACTTACAGGAATAGAGGGACTCAATTTCTCGCTTAAAAGTTAACGTAAGAAAATATTGACATATTTATTTTCCTATGACCTTAGTTGTTCTGTTCTGTAATTAGAAAAAAGGTGTGTCCTGTTATTGTAGGCAAACTACAAGAAATCTTTATATATAAACGGAAAAGATATAGTACGGTATGGTTAAATAACACACTATATATTACTATCCAATATATCAGAATAAATTGTTTTGCATGATAACGTGGGATCCTGAACATTCTCTAACCTTTTACTAGTTGAGGCGTACACATATATATACATGCGTATATATATACAGACACATACATACTCACGCACATAGCCACCCACACACACACATACACATTCTTCCTGTGTTTCGTAGGGTTTGCGAGTGCGTACGTGTATGTATGTATGTATGTGTGCGGTCCGACCAGTGTATCTGGCCATCATGTGTGCATGCTGAATGTCCATGTGAGTGGGATTATGTTCTGTTTAGTGTTGGTTTAAATTTGTCTATGAAGCTTTTTTTCTTGAATTTGTAAGAAAGAGTAGTTGTACGTTTGGTATATTGGCATAATTTTAAATTTGGCTTGATTGCATTCGTAGATGTATTGCGATACAAAAAGTTTTCTGTTGTCAAGTAATTCATGTTGCTTTTCTGAAGGGCAACTCTGTTGTTAAGTGCTTGGCTGATGTCTATATATGACTTCTTGCATTTTGTGCATTTGAGTGCATAGATCACATTTTTGGAGTTGCAGTTTAATTTTCTTATTTATTCTGAATGTAGTTGTGGGGTTTTCAAAGATGTAGGAGTTCCCTTCAATAATGGCATCATAAACTCCACATCTTTTTTTTTGCATTTTGTGATCCTATGTATATTGTGTTGGTTAAATTTGGATGAGGTTAATATGTTTCAGATTTTTAGATTAGCGGGTCCTTTTAATTATTTTGATTGTTTTTATTATATTTTTCATTTCGTCATTCTTGATAAGTAGGTCTATATTTCTTGTAATTTCCGTAAAATGTTCTGGATTGTTCTTAATGTATATTGAGACATATGCTAGGGTTTGTTCCATTCGTATTTTGGGATTTGTAGTTTGTCTAGAGATGTTCAGGCTGAATTTGACAGTCTAATGTTTATATTTTTTCCGTTGGAAAGCAGTGAATATCATTGTGACATCAGTCACTACAGCTTTAGAGGTGTCAAAGTTAATTCTCATGGACGAGTGGAAGCCACCAGAATATTAAAAAATAAGGAAGACTCAAGCAAGGGAATGCGAGCTTTGGCTTAGGAAATGGGCGTTGCAATTTTCACCATTACCGCGGTCTTGAATGAGGATGTCCGCTACCAGTCATACAAAAATTGTAACGGTCAAATTATTTCAAAAGCCGTCTGACAAAGGCAAATAAATTCATAAACAAGGTAAAACATCCTGATGAATCAGGGACAATCTGGTTTTGCACAACAGCTTGCCTGTAATATATATATATATATATATATATATATATATATATATATATATATATATATATAAAATATGTGCTGTGGTTCAATTTATATTACAATGAATCATTCATACAAAAAGTAGATTAGTAAAGTTAATGATATAAAATGGCGAAATCCTTCGCAAACAAAATTTTAAGGGTGCATTAACCTACAAATCACCCAAGTGATTTATAGGTTAATGCAAATTTTTAAAGGTGCCTTAACCTACAAATTTTGGAGTCCAAAATTCGCTTGAGGATGAAATAGAACTAATGTTTTTAATTTAATTAGAAAATTAAATTCGAAGCTTTTAGCCTCCATTTTTGAAATATGGTTATTACGGTGTAGCGAAGAAAACCATATTTTCAATCAGTTAATTTATAATATTAAATGTAAATTTACATTGAGCACTATTTTGTAAAAATAAAAATATCTATAAGAACACCGGATTATACATCTTACTGTCCTTTCTTTATATATATATATATATATATATATATATATATATATATATATATATATATATATATATATATATATATGAGGGAGGGATTATAGTGGTTCTAACGAGAAAAAAGTGTGTATTTTAAAGACAAAAGAGAAGCCGCAAACGTTAATGGTTATAATGTGGATTTAAAAAAATATATATTATACATTATTTTCTATATTTCTGCTACACGAGTTTCGGATATTGTGACCTCCATCAGGCGAAGAAGGGTTATTTACACATATTATTTAAAGGAATTAATTTTTTCTCATCTTTTTTAACTATAGTGGTTGGCAAACTTCTCCGGAAAAACCCGTCTAGAAGAATTACATAAAACACTAAAAAAACTAAGCTTCCCACTCCCACTAATAAACGAAGGTTTTGAATTAACAGAAAGAATATATTTAGTCCAAATACGAAATGCAAAGATACGCAACGTCGAATAAATTCTAGTATATATCTCAACATAGAACAATCCAGAACTATTTACAGAAATTACAAGAAAACTAGACCTACTTAACAATAATTATAAAATGAAAGATATACTAAAATCAACCAAAATAATTAAAATCAAACGTCAATCAAAGATCCTAAAACTCATATTAACCTCATCCAAATTTAGCTAACACACAAACAGGTGGTCACAAAATGCAACAAGAAAAGATGTGGTGTTTGTGATTTCATTATAGAAGGAAACTCCTACCCTTTGGTAAACAATACAACAACATTTACAATAAAAAAAATTAAACTGCAACTCCAAAAATGTGATTTATCCACTCAAGTGCAAAAAATTCAACAAGTCCCATACAGGTATCATCCAAGC